>CAWUFW010013669.1:0-180000 GCA_963921515.1 Calotriton arnoldi | reverse complement strand
CAGGCGGGCCCGGGTGCTGCCTTCCCCCTTCTCAGCATCCCCGGACCTCACGGAGGTCTGGCTGAGCAAACTCAGAGAAAAAGGACCATCAGGAAGGGGCTGAGAGGCAGGTGCATACCCAGGCCCCTGGGGGCCCCGGCGGAAACGGGTGCTGCCTTCCCCGACTCAGCATCCCCGGACCTCACAGAGGTCTGACTGAGCAAACTCGGAGAAAAAAGACCATCGGGAAGCGGCTGAGAGGCAGGTGCGTACCCAGGCCCCTGGGGGCCCCGGCGGGCGGGCCCGGGTGCTGCCTTCCCCCATCTCAGCATCCCCGGACCTCACGGTGGTCTGACTGAGCAAACTCGGAGAAAAAGGACCATCGGGAAGGGGCTGGAAGGCAGGTGAATACCCGGGCGCCTGGGGGCCCCGGCGGGTGGGCCCGAGTGCTGCCTTCCCCCGTCTCAGCATCCCCGGACCTCACGGAGGTCTGACTGAGCAAACTCGGAGAAAAAGGACCATAGGGAAGGGGCTGAGAGGCAGGTGCGTCCCCGGGCCTCTGGGGGCCCCGGCGGGCGGGCCCGGGTGCTGCCTTCCCCTGTTTCAGAATCGCCAGACCTCACGGAGGTCTGACTGACCCTCTCCCTAGTAATCCGGAGAAAAAACACCCCCCTTTCTTGTAATCCGTGCACACGAGGTGACAGAGGGGACCCAAGGCGCAAAAGTACCCGACCTCCTGGAGCCCTCGCTGGGATCGGGGAGGTAAATGAGCCCTCATCGGGACTTCCAGGGAAGCCCGGCCATCTGGTCACCCCATAGGAAAGCATTGGGTGCGACCAGATGGCCGAGGGGATAGGTGGCTGGGGATGCCGCCCTCCCCGGGGCCCTCAGGGGCCCTGGCCGGAGCTCCTGAACCCAGCCAAGCAAGGGGAGGCTCCCCGGGCACAACGGAACCCCATTCCGGGCCTTTGGCAGTGCAGCAGGATGGGGGTCAGGGCCCAGGGCCGGAGCACCCGACCCGGGGCCCGACGGGGCCCCTGGACCCAGCCGGGGCTCGCAGGCCCAGAGGCGCAGGAGAAGCCTCCCCGGGCCCGCCGGACCCCGTCCCGTGCACCCCTGCCATGCGGCAGGACCAAGGACGGAGCTCCGGGGTGGGGAGGACGCCTCCCCAGGGCCCCTGGGAGCCGCTGAACCCAGCCGAGCAGGGGAGGCCCCCGGGCCCGCAGGACCTCGGCTCGGGCATCCTGCCACTCAGCAGGACCAAGGACAGACCCTGGGGTGGGGAGGCCGCACTCCCCGGGGCCCCTGGACCCAGCCCAGCAGGGGGAGGCTCCCCGGGCCTGCCGGACCCCATCCAGGGCAGCCTGCCACGCGGCAGGCCCAGGGACGGACCCATGGCTGGGGCAGCATCCTGGCCTGCCCAGCTGCCTGCTGAGGACCGCTAGGCCGAGAGGGGTCCCAGAGTACCCTGTCCCTAGTAATCCGGAGGAAGGCTACCCAGCTTTCTGGGCATCCGTGCGCACCGCGAGGCTCAGGGGACCCTGGGCGCGCAGGTGCCCGACCTCCTGGAGCCCTGGCTGGGATCCGGGAGGCAAATGAGCCCTCATCGGGACTTCCAGGGCGGCCCGGCCATCTGGTCGCCCCATTGGAAAGCATTGCGTGTGACCAGATGGCCGAGGGGAAAGGTGCGACCAGATGGCCGGGGTCGAAAGGACTCCCATCTGCCCGCCCCGAGCCGAGCCTTCCCGGTAGGGCTCCCGCCTGCCCACACAGGGCTCGGGGGCTCCGCGTCCCGGGGGGCTCGGGGACCCCGGCTGGGCCTCAGGCACGGGGAGGACCACCGGAGCTCTCGGGCCCGGGCGCCTGGGGGAGGACTGCCCGGGACCCATGGAGCCCGTCCCGGGCACCTTGCCACGCCGTGGTCCGGAGGATGGAGCCCCGGATGCCTCGGGAGGTGTTGTCCGGGCGTAGCCCATCTGGTCCCCGGCAGGGAACCCCCAGCCCAGGAGGGGTGTCCCGGCATACCCTGCCCCTAGTAATCCGGAGGGAGGTTACCCCGCTTTCTGGGAATCCGTGCGCACCGCGAGGCTCAGGGGACCCTGGGCGGGAACGTGCCCGACCTCCTGGAGCCCTGGTTGGGATCCGGGAGGCAAATGAGCCCTCATCGGGACTTCCTGGGCGGCCCGGCCATCTGGTCGCCCCATTGGAAAGCATTGCATGCGACCAGATGGCCGAGGGGAAAGGTGTGACCAGATGGCCGGGGTCGAAAGGACTCCCATCTGCCTGAGCCGAGCCTTCCCGGTAGGGCTCCCGCCTGCCCACGCAGGGCTCGGGGATCCGCGTCCCGGGGGGCTCGGGGACCCCGGCTGGGCCTCAGGCATGGGGAGGACCACCGGAGCTCTCGGGCCCGGGCGCCCGGGGGAGGACTGCCCGGGACCCATGGAGCCCGTCCCGGGCACCTTGCCACACCGTGGTCCGGAGGAGGTAGCCCCGGATGCCTTAGGGAGGTGTTGTCCGGGCATAGCCCATCTGGTCCCCAGCAGAGAACCGCCAGCTCGGGATGGGTGTCCCGGCATACCCTGCCCCTAGTAATCCGGAGGGAGTCTACCCCGCTTTCTGGGAATCCGTGCACACCGCGAGGCTCAGGGGACCCTGGGCGCGAACATGCCCGACCTCCTGGAGCCCTGGCTGGGATCCGGGAGGCAAATGAGCCCTCATCGGGACTTCCAGGGTGGCCCGGCCACCTGGTCACCCCATTGGAAAGCATTGCGTGCGACCAGATGGCCGAGGGGAAAGGTGCGACCAGATGGCCGGGGTCGAAAGGACTCCCATCTGCCTGCCCCGAGCCGAGCCATAGCGGTAGGGCTCCCGCCTGCCCTTGCAGGTCTCCGGGGCTCTGCACCAGGGACCCTTGTCACGGGCAGATGGACACTTGGCAGGCGTCAGGACGGGGGCTCACAAACCCCAGGCCCTGACCGAAACGCAGTCCCCGGGGCCGGTCCCTGCTTCTCAACCCAGCCAGGCCGGGGAGATCGGGGAGCCTGCCCAGGCACGAGGGACGCCTGTCCCGGGCACACGGACCCTCAGGACGTGCGCTCGTTTTCCACACATTTTTTCCAAAATTCTGCGTAGTGGCGCTACGCCAACTACGCCCAGCCCTACTCATAACCACCCACGGCTAATGCGTTCAGAAAGGAACCGGAATATAGCAATTTGGTGTGTGTCAACATGACCTTTTGAGTTGACAAAATGTTCAATTTAAAATAATAGGACCCAGGGTTTGATCTATCAAAGTCTGTAAAGTAAGTAAATTTACTCTTAAGTGTTTGGGAGCTACCTGATAGAGGGGTCGGACAATGTTCCCATTGGGTGTAATTAAAAATACCTCAAAGTTTACTTGGTTTATGGAGAAAATGGTTGCCCCAATGCTGGTAACAATATAAATCAGCATAACTTGCAGAATTTAAGTACAAATCTTCAGCATTAAAAGCAGCATAATATTTCAAATCAGAGAATAACGATTCAACGGCATGCACATCCCAATCGTCAGAATGAATATTACTCTCCACTACATCACCCATGGAAACACGGAGGACATTCAGTACATTAATTATCTCGGTTGGTCCATGAATTTGGAAATTTACCGCATCCCATACGATGCCATCAGCTACTGGGAAAGCTGAAATGTTCACAAAGGTGTGGTCACGCTTCATGATGTGAGAGGAAGAATGCGGAGCCAAAGTTCCAGCGACACAGTTCACCGCAGAGCGTTCTGGTAAATAGTGACCATTGATTGTGAGAAGTTGGCCTGGCATATGCTGTCCACTAATTATAGTGGGCACCTTGCACCAGTCCAAATCGACTCTTATGGTAGGTAGGTTAAAGACAACCTTATTGAAAGCTATCCTAGTGGTAGCTGTGGAGAGCAGCCTTCAGGCTAAGTCTTGAAGGAATGTAAAGCAGCTTGTTTTACCAGTCTATAATCTCTTGAGTGACCAAATGAAAGAGCACCACACCAGGTATATATTCAAAATATATGTATTTATTACTAAACACACCCCTCTAGTCTCTTTATGAGGCTAGAGTTCGAAGTACATAGGTTATAAGATCTTAAATCACAGTAATAGCACAAATACACGTTTGGGCCCTAGGGGCGTACCAAACCATATACCAATAAAGTGGTATGCGAACCACGACTGAACTAGACACTAGGCCTAGAGCCTCTAGAAGTGCTTGGACCACAAGGAACCACCCAAGGTAGTGACACAGGGGACCCACGGGAGACGCGTGCAGTGTAAATACACAACCGCGATACGCCGTTAACTTCTATGGAGAAAGTCGGGATCGGGAAAATAGAGGAAAGGGACACTTTAAAGAGGACTAGGACAAAACCCTTTGAGATCTAGGACTTTGAAGAGTCTCTACCCACGGGAGCACCGGAGTACTCGTGTTACCTCACCCAGGGAAGCCGGGTGCATAGGTGCCTTTCGGGGTCGGGTTTCGTCGTCGGTTCGAATGGCGATCTGCTGCAAAGTGCTGCTGGCGGCCAAGAGAAAAGTGTCCGGGTGGATCCAAGAGTGGATCGGAGTTCTGGTGAACCTGAAAGCAGAGGGGACAGAGTCTGGGTCACTAGCCAGTGACCAGGAAGGCGATGGACAGATGCCCACCGATGTCGAGTGCTTCAGGTGCATTGACGGTTGTCTCGTTTCTGGAGCCACGAGGTCCAGGAGGCGTTGTCGGCGACAAGGAGCAGGATTCGGGCTCGTACACGATGTCTGTCGAGTGCTGCGGTGTCGGCGACCGGATTGGACCCAACAAGCCTTGGCAACGGCAAGTCTCGATGTAGCTGAAGATCGTCGATGGTGCAGACCAGCAAGGTCTGGGGAACTCACCCAGCGAGGGTAAGTCAGGGCAGGCCTGGAGCAACCAGAGGAGCCCTTTGGTTTCTTTAGAAAGTCTTCTGGGGACCCACGAGCTGGCTGGCAAGGGATTGCGAAGACACCTCGGGCGGAATCACTCAACAGGGGCCCACGGTCACTCAGGACAGTGTAGGCCTCTGATCTTCAGAGGGATTCCTGCTGGAGGTTGGGACCACACGTGGTCCAAAGCACAGGTTCGTAGAACGTTGTGAAGGGGTTGCACTCGACAATAGTGCACGGTACCCAGGGGTCGCGGTTCCTCGTCACTCGTGGGGTCCACTTGCCTTAGCTTCGCTGGGGACTCACTATGGCCTTGGAGAAGTCAGGAAATCCACTTCTTGGGCTGCAGGGACTTCGGACTCCGGCGGGAGCGGCGTAGTTTGCGACCGTCGTTATCGTTTTTGGTGCCTGCCAAGCAGGGGAGTCACTCCTTGACCCCAAGGGAGATTCTTCAGTCCTCTAATCGTGATGTAGAGCGTCGAAGGTCCAGGATTCAGTTTCAAAGTTTAGTCCAGGGATAATCTAAAGTCCTAGGGACTGGGTTCCTACCTTTATTCTAAAAATAGGGGATGGACTACTCTGTGGCCCCACCTATGGGTGGGTCAGGGCAGAGGGGTGGCTACACCCCTTTCCCTTTGTCCAGTTCGCGCCAAAGCAGGGGCTGCAAGCCCCTGATCCGGTTTGAACTGGGGTATGCACAGGGACACCAAATGTGCCCCCAGTGCAGGACTTCAAAGCACCCGAAAGTGCTCCCGCCCAGCCCCAATACACATTGTCCTGTCTGGGGAGGTGGTCACACCTCCCTGGGACAGGAAACCTATTGTCCAGGCCTCCCCTGCCGGAGTTTCGTCCAGCAGCAGGAGGCCAGACTCGTGTCTGTGGCAGCAGCATCCATTTTGTGATGCCAGGCTCTGGAAAGAAGTTACCGGACTCGTCAGAGTTAACATGCCTTTCCCTCTAGAAGGGTGGAATGCTACCCCCGCCGCCAGGATTGGCGGGGGGTAGTATTCCAAGATGTTTGACACCAAACACGACATGTTTAGGTGCAGCCATTCCATAGTTAGCATTTTACCGCGAGGATATAATGCGTTTAAGAGTATATGGTCAGGCTGCACTACAAACAGCATCAGAGATGGTCTCCGAACGCTGCAGAGGGGCCCTGCTCATGCAGGGGCACCCTCTCACATAGGAACCATGCACTCTGCCTTTAGGATTTATAAGGCCTGCCTTAGGAGTGACTTATAGGTTTATATGTGTGTATGCATTTAGTGATATAGGTAACCTATACCACTGCAAGGGGTGCATGCACCACCTTACCCAGGCTGCAGTAGCAGACCTGTGGTGCCAGTTTGGATGGCCTACCAGGGGTGGCATAATACATGCTGCAGCCCCTGGCAGGCCTCTGAGGTACCTATGCCCTTGGTACATAGTATACCATATACTAGGGACTTACAAGGGCACTCCAGATCCCAATCAGTGATGTGCCTAAGGCACATGGAGACCCTTTTAAAGAGGAAACAGCTAGGCTGGGGTTCTGAATAGCAGGGCCCCAGCCAGACTAATGTCGAAAACCAGTGAAGTATCAGCAAAAAGTGGGGGTACCCCTGTGAAGCAGATCCTACTCTCCTACACAACCCCCCCAAACGTAGGGACATTAAACTAACCTTGCCCAGTTAAGTCTTCATGTTCTAAGTGGAAATACCTAGAGAGTCCATCTGCATTCGCATGGTTACTCCCAGGCCTATGTTCCACTGTAAAGTCCATCCCCTGTAGGGAAATGGACCACCTAAGCAGTTTGGGGTTTTCACCCTTCATTTGTTTTAGCCATAAGAGGGGCTTATGGTCTGTCTGAACCAGGAAGTGTGTACCAAACAAGTATGGCCTCAACTTCTTCAGAGCCCAGACCACAGCAAAGGCCTCCCTCTCTATGGCTGACCAACGTTTCTCTCTAGGGGTCAGCCTTCTGCTAATAAAAGCTACTGGCTGATCCTGACCTTCTTCATTCAATTGTGACAGTACAGCCCCTACCCCCAATTCAGATGCATCAGTTTGAACAATGAACTTCTTGGAGTAATCAGGACTCTGCAGAATTGGAGCAGTGCACATGGCCTGCTTGAGGTCATCAAATGCCTTTTGACAGCTAACTGTCCACTGAACCTTTTTGGGCATTTTCTTAGAAGTTAAGTCATTCAAGGGTGTCACTATTGATCCATACCCCTTGACAAATCTCCTATAGTACCCAGTCAGGCCTAAGAAGGCTCTCACCTGAGTCTGGGTAGTGGGAGCAGTCCAGTCCATGATGGTCTGGATCTTGCTCTGCAAAGGTTGAACCTGGCCTCCACCCACAAGGTGGCCCAGGTACACAACCTGACTCTGCCCTATCTGGCACTTAGTGGCCTTGATAGTCAGGCCTGCCTTTTGCAGGGCCTGTAAAACATTCCTGAGGTGGACCAGGTGATCCTCCCAGGTGGAGCTAAAGACAGCAATATCATCTAGATAAGCTGCACTATAGGCTTCCAGTCCTGTGAGAACTGTGTTCACCAACCTCTGGAAAGTGGCAGGTGCATTTTTCAGACCAAAGGGCATCACCACAAATTGATAATGCCCACTAGGGGTTGAAAATGCTGTTTTGGGCTTTGCAGCATCAGCTAGTCTGATCTGCCAGTAGCCAGCTGTTAGGTCAAATGTGCTGAGATATTTGGCAGAGGCCAAAGTATCTATGAGCTCATCTGCCCTGGGTATTGGATGGGCATCAGTCCTAGTGACTGCATTGAGGCCTCTGTAGTCTACACAAAACCTCATCTCTCTTTTCCCACCACTGGTGTGAGGTTTAGGTACTAGGACTACTGGACTAGCCCAAGGGCTATCTGAGGGCTCAATCACTCCCAATTCCAACATCTTCTGGACTTCAGTCCTGATACAGTCCCTGACATGGTCAGGTTGCCTATAAATCTTGTTTTTAATAGGCAGACTGTCCCCAGTGTCCACTTCATGAGTGCACCAGGTGGTCTGACTGGGTGTCAGTGAAAACATATGCCTAAACTGATTGAGGACTTGCCTGCAATCAGTTTGTTGCTGGGTAGTGAGGCTGCCTGCCAAGGCTACACCATCAACTGACCCATCGTCAGGGTTCTGTGAGAGCAGGTCAGGGAGTGGGTCACTCTCTTCCTCCTGCCCTTCATCAGTAGCCATGAGCAAGCCCATGTCTGCCCTGTCCACATATGGCTTAAGTCTGTTGACATGGAGAACCCTTTGGGGACTCCTGGGTGTTCCTAGGTCCACTAAGTAAGTGACCTCACCCTTCTGTTCAACAATAGTGTGGGGTCCACTCCATTTGTCTTGGAGAGCTGCTGGGGCCACTGGCTCCAACACCCACACCTTCTGTCCTGGCTGGTAAACAGTCAGCACAGCCTTTTGGTCATGCCAGGCCTTCTGCAGTTCCTGGCTAGCCTCAAGGTTTTTGGTTGCCTTTTTCATGTACTCAGCCATCCTGGAGCGGAGACCAAGTACATAGTCCACTATATCTTGCTTTGGGGGCTTGAGAGGTAACTCCCATCCTTCCTTCACCAAGCACAGTGGACCCCTCACAGGGTGGCCAAACAGAAGTTCAAAAGGGCTGTAACCAACCCCCTTCTGAGGCACCTCCCTATATGCGAATAAAAGGCAGGGCAAGAGTATGTCCCATCTACGCCTAAGCTTTTCTGGGAGCCCTTTAATCATGCCCTTCAAGGTTTTGTTGAATCTCTCAACTAAACCATTGCATTGTGGGTGATAGGGTGTGGTGAACTTATAAGTAACTCCACACTCCTTCCACATTGCTTTTAAGTAACCAGACATGAAGTTTGCACCCCTGTCTGATACTACCTCCTTAGGAAAGCCCACTCTTGAGAAGATTCCCAGGAGGGCCCTTGCCACCACAGGTGCTGTAGTGGTCCTGAGGGGAATAGCTTCTGGGTACCTGGTGGCATGATCCACTACCACCAGGATAAACCTGTGCCCAGAGGCTGTTTGGGGATCCATGGGACCAACAATGTCAATCCCTACCCTCTCAAAGGGCACCCCCACCACAGGTAGTGGTATCAGGGGGCCTTTGTAGTGCCACCTGCTTTGCCACTGGCTTGGCAGGTTACACAGGAGCGACAAAACTCCTTACTGTCTTCAGACATGTGGGGCCAGTGAAAGTGAGGGACAATTCTGTCCCAAGTCTTGTTCTGGCCCAGGTGTCCTGCTAAGGGAATATCATGGGCTAGGGTCAATAGGAAGCCCCTGAACTTCAAAGGTATTACCAACCTCCTGGTAGCACCAGGCTTGGGGTCTCTACTCTCTGAGTACAGGAGTCCATCATCCCAATACACTGTATGGGGACCACTAGCTTTCCCAGCAGCCTCAGCAGCAGCTTGCTGTCTGAGGGGTTCAAGGGAGGGGCAGCTCTGCTGCTCCTGGCTCAAATCTGCCCTAGAAGGTCCCCCTGTCCCCAAGAACTCAACCTGTTCAGGTTCAAGTTCCTCTGGGACAGTTCCTTCTTCAGGGCTGAGATCATCCCCCTCAAGGGACTGATCTTCCTCCTGAGCCAAGGGGGAAGGCACTGCCTTAACCCTACTACTCCTCCTCTTGGAAGGCACTTGGTCCATTCTTCCAGAATCCAAGGCCTGTTCAGTTTTAGACAGTTTAGCTTGTGACCTGGTCACAGCAAACACATCTGCAGGGATCCCCAGCATTTCTGCATGGGTCCTGAGCTCCACTTCTGCCCAAGCAGAAGTCTCTAAGTCATTGCCAAGCAAGCATTCGACTGGTAGGTTTGCACTTACCACAACCTTCTTAAGGCCAGTTACCCCTCCCCAGGAGAAGTTAACAACTGCCAGAGTATGGTCTGTTCTGACATTGCTAGCATTGGTCACTTGGTACATTTCACCAAGTATAACTTGCCCAGGTAGCACAAGGTCTTGTGTCACCATTGTGACACTTGCCCCTGTGTCCCTAAATGCCAAAGCCTCTCGTCCATTGATTAAAGGCTGTTGTCTGTACTTGCCCAGATTACTGGGACTCACAGTGGAGGTCACATCCATGCCTCCATCACAGACTAACACAGCCTGAGTCAGTTCCCTGACTAAGTCAGAGCCCAACTCAGTTCCCAGGGTGAACCCTACTAAACCCTTTGCTGGAGCACCTCCACCAACTGTACTAGGGGGAACAGGTGCCTTAGGGGCATTGGTGGGTGCTGGACTGGAGTCTTTGGACTTGGTGCAATCACTGGTCCAGTGGGTCTTTTGCTTACAGACCTTGCACCATGGTTTTCTTTGGCCTTTACCCTTGGTAGACTGGGAATCCCCACCAGAAGAAGATTTTTGGGGGCCTGATGAAGACTTTTGATCTTTACCCTTCTCCCCACCCTTGTCAGAGTTCTTAGCATCTTGCTTCTTGGTTTCCCCACCTTGGTTCTGTACCTTCTGCTTCACCCTGGTTCTGACCCATTTGTCTGCCTTCTTTCCCAATTCTTGGGGAGAGGTCAGATCAGAGTCAACCAGGTACTGATGCAACAGCTGGTTTTGACAGTTATTAAGAATCTGCTCCCTCATTATCAGATTATACAATCCTGAGAAGTCACACACCTTACTGCCCATCAACCAGCCTTCCAGAGCCTTGGCAGAACAATCCACATAGTCTACCCAGTCTTGAGTCTGTGCTTTTTGGGTGTCTCTGAACTTCAACCTGTACTGTTCAGTGGTTAGGCCAAACCCATCAATAAGAGCACTCTTCAAGACCTTGTAATTGTCAGCATCCTCCTCTCTAACAGTGAGGAGCTTGTCTCTACCTTTGTCAGCAAAGGAGAGCCACAAGATTGCTGCCCACTGCTCCTGAGGGACCTTCTGTACTTTACAGGCCCTCTCTAAAGCAGTTATCCATTTGTGGATATCATCCCCACTCTGGTAGGGAGGGACAATCTTGCTCAGGTTCCTATGGTCATAGGACCTTTCCCTATCTCTAGGGACATGGCTGCCACCATGGGACTCTAGTCCCAACTTTCTTCTCTCTTTAAGGAGATCTAGGGATTCTCTATCTAAAGCCAATTGCT
Organism: Calotriton arnoldi; assembly: GCA_963921515.1. Lineage (NCBI taxonomy): Eukaryota > Metazoa > Chordata > Amphibia > Caudata > Salamandridae > Calotriton > Calotriton arnoldi. Next base: position 169,029 of record CAWUFW010013669.1, on the reverse strand, counting down.
TCTTCCTGATCTCCAGTTGAGTTTCCTCATACTGGACCAGCCTCTTTCTTCTCTCATGAGAGGATTCCCTCCTGTGAGAAGAAACAGAGCTCCCTATGGAGGTGCCAGAGTGGTTAGACTCCTGAGAAGGAGACCTAGACTTTCTGAGCACACTCATAATCCTTCCTGGGGGGACAAAGGTGTGGTTCTCCAGATCCTCATCTTCATCTTCCCCAGAAGGGATTGGGTTTTCCAGGTCAGGGTCATTGTCACCCTCCTGGTCAGTTTCAGAGGGGGGCTGGGGGTAGTGGTACCCCTGGCCCCTTCCTCATCTGCTGGCCCACCCTCTGCTCCTACCCCTTCAGTCTCTGAAGACTTACTAAGATCATAAGCCACCAACAACTCCTGGAGGTGTTGGGTGGTGGGACTTTGGCCTGTCCTTAATTTCCTCACGTTACACAAAGCTCTCAGTTCCAAGAATGGGAGTGTGTCATACTTGGAGGGGGAAGCTCAATGGCTTCCTGCAGGGCATCTTTGGATCCTGCTTTTAAAGACATTACTAGTGTGGTGTGGTGTATGCACTACCTACTCTAGTGTGGCCTACTAAACTCTCTTGAGTTGTAGAAAGGGTTGTGCTATCCCTTAACACACAACTCTAAGTTCAGTAGAACTTACTGATATTCTAAGCTTAAATTATATGTACCTTAGGTACCTTTAGTGGTTTTCAGTTGATCAATTCAATTGAGATTATCTGGTAAAACAATAGCAAGCTGGAATCCCACACGCTGCACACCAATGTGAGAAGTTGGCCTGGCATATGCTGTCCACTAATTATAGTGGGCACCTTGCACCAGTCCAAATCGACTCTTATGGTAGGTAGGTTAAAGACAACCTTATTGAAAGCTATCCTAGTGGTAGCTGTGGAGAGCAGCCTTCAGGCTAAGTCTTGAAGGAATGTAAAGCAGCTTGTTTTACCAGTCTATAATCTCTTGAGTGACCAAATGAAAGAGCACCACACCAGGTATATATTCAAAATATATGTATTTATTACTAAACACACCCCTCTAGTCTCTTTATGAGGCTAGAGTTCGAAGTACATAGGTTATAAGATCTTAAATCACAGTAATAGCACAAATACACGTTTGGGCCCTAGGGGCGTACCAAACCATATACCAATAAAGTGGTATGCGAACCACGACTGAACTAGACACTAGGCCTAGAGCCTCTAGAAGTGCTTGGACCACAAGGAACCACCCAAGGTAGTGACACAGGGGACCCACGGGAGACGCGTGCAGTGTAAATACACAACCGCGATACGCCGTTAACTTCTATGGAGAAAGTCGGGATCGGGAAAATAGAGGAAAGGGACACTTTAAAGAGGACTAGGACAAAACCCTTTGAGATCTAGGACTTTGAAGAGTCTCTACCCACGGGAGCACCGGAGTACTCGTGTTACCTCACCCAGGGAAGCCGGGTGCATAGGTGCCTTTCGGGGTCGGGTTTCGTCGTCGGTTCGAATGGCGATCTGCTGCAAAGTGCTGCTGGCGGCCAAGAGAAAAGTGTCCGGGTGGATCCAAGAGTGGATCGGAGTTCTGGTGAACCTGAAAGCAGAGGGGACAGAGTCTGGGTCACTAGCCAGTGACCAGGAAGGCGATGGACAGATGCCCACCGATGTTGAGTGCTTCAGGTGCGTTGACGGTCGTCTCGTTTCTGCAGCCACGAGGTCCAGGAGGCGTTGTCGGCGACCAGGAGCAGGATTCGGGCTGGTACACGATGTCTGTCGAGTGCTGCGGTGTCGGCGACCGGATTGGACCCAACAAGCCTTGGCAACGGCAAGTCTCGATGTAGCTGAAGATCGTCGATGGTGCAGACCAGCAAGGTCTGGGGAACTCACCCAGCGAGGGTAAGTCAGGGCAGGCCTGGAGCAACCAGGGGAGCCCTTTGGTTTCTTTAGAAAGTCTTCTGGGGACCCACGAGCTGGCTGGCAAGGGATCGCGAAGACACCTCGGGCGGAATCACTCAACAGGGGCCCACGGTCACTCAGGACGGTGTAGGCCTCTGATCTTCGGAGGGATTCCTGCTGGAGGTTGGGACCACACGTGGTCCAAAGCACAGGTTCGTAGAACGTTGTGAAGGGGTTGCACTCGACAATAGTGCACGGTACCCAGGGGTCGCGGTTCCTCGTCACTCGTGGGGTCCACTTGCCTCAGCTTCGCTGGGGACTCACGATGGCCTTGGAGAAGTCAGGAAATCCACTTCTTGGGCTGCAGGGACTTCGGACTCCGGCGGGAGCGGCGTAGTTTGCGACCGTCGTTATCGTTTTTGGTGCCTGCCAAGCAGGGGAGTCACTCCTTGACCCCAAGGGAGATTCTTCAGTCCTCTAATCGTGATGTAGAGCGTCGAAGGTCCAGGATTCAGTTTCAAAGTTTAGTCCAGGTATAATCTAAAGTCCTAGGGACTGGGTTCCTACCTTTATTCTAAAAATAGGGGATGGACTACTCTGTGGCCCCACCTATGGGTGGGTCAGGGCAGAGGGGTGGCTACACCCCCTTCCCTTTGTCCAGTTCGCGCCAAAGCAGGGGCTGCAAGCCCCTGATCCGGTTTGAACTGGGGTATGCACAGGGACACCAAATGTGCCCCCAGTGCAGGACTTCAAAGCACCCGAAAGTGCTCCCGCCCAGCCCCAATACACATTGTCCTGTCTGGGGAGGTGGTCACACCTCCCTGGGACAGGAAACCTATTGTCCAGGCCTCCCCTGCCGGAGTTTCGTCCAGCAGCAGGAGGCCAGACTCGTGTCTGTGGCAGCAGCATCCATTTTGTGATGCCAGGCTCTGGAAAGAAGTTACCGGACTCGTCAGAGTTAACATGCCTTTCCCTCTAGAAGGGTGGAATGCTACCCCCGCCGCCAGGATTGGCGGGGGGTAGTATTCCAAGATGTTTGACACCAAACACGACATGTTTAGGTGCAGCCATTCCATAGTTAGCATTTTACCGCGAGGATATAATGCGTTTAAGAGTATATGGTCAGGCTGCACTACAAACAGCATCAGAGATGGTCTCCGAACGCTGCAGAGGGGCCCTGCTCATGCAGGGGCACCCTCTCACATAGGAACCATGCACTCTGCCTTTAGGATTTATAAGGCCTGCCTTAGGAGTGACTTATAGGTTTATATGTGTGTATGCATTTAGTGATATAGGTAACCTATACCACTGCAAGGGGTGCATGCACCACCTTACCCAGGCTGCAGTAGCAGACCTGTGGTGCCAGTTTGGATGGCCTACCAGGGGTGGCATAATACATGCTGCAGCCCCTGGCAGGCCTCTGAGGTACCTATGCCCTTGGTACATAGTATACCATATACTAGGGACTTACAAGGGCACTCCAGATCCCAATCAGTGATGTGCCTAAGGCACATGGAGACCTTTTTAAAGAGGAAACAGCTAGGCTGGGGTTCTGAATAGCAGGGCCCCAGCCAGACTAATGTCGAAAACCAGTGAAGTATCAGCAAAAAGTGGGGGTACCCCTGTGAAGCAGATCCTACTCTCCTACATTGATGAGCAAGAAAAAAACAGTCACAAAGCCAATGGACATGAACAGGAAAATCAGGAATATTACCAACCAGATGTATGTCCATGGAGGGACTAAAAAATTGTCTCTGAACCAGGATATAAAAATACTGAAGTTGGACGGGACAAGTGATGAGGTGGAAGCCGAATCAAAGGAAAAACGGGTTGGGCTCAGTGGTGTTGTAGGTAAATGAGCCACCGACTCGTTTGCGGGGTATGCATACTCGGTCTCCTTGTTGCAGGAGGAAGCCGGGAAGTCGAGCAGGCGATCAGGCAAATCGACCATCTCAATGGCAACATCAGTGTCTGTGTAAGGTGGAGGGCCACAAACAGGAGTCCTCGAAATGGCTGGGCATGATACCGCAGGTGTCACGCTATTCAGGATCGGCCAGATGTTGTAGCTTGACATTGTCCACTGAGATGTATCTGTTGTCTTTGCGACCAGGAAGCGGTGGTAAGATGACAGTACGAGTACCCTTCAAGCCAAGGACAGGAACCAGTGCACGATAAGAGGGGCCAAATACTTTTTTGTTCTCCACCTTCTCTCGGACCAGATCTCCAACTTTCGGAAGCCAGCCGGCAACCGGAATCTGCAGCGCAGCGTCAGTGGCTGAAGGCAAGTGTTCGTGTGCAAGTTTGTCACGGGTCTCTTGTAAGTCCTGCAACATAGTAGAATGATTATCTACGTCAAAGATTGCGGCATTCGCCGCCATGTCTAGACCATCAAGGTCTGGCACAAACATTTGTATGCCAAAGAGCATTTCGTATGGGGTCCGCCCACCCAGAGATCTTCTAGGGAGATTATTAAGTGCACGTTGCATGCCATACAAGTGGGCCAGCCAGTTCCTGCCAGTACCTAAGACCCTAGCTGTCAAGGATTGCTTTAAGTCACGGTTCATTCGCTCCACAATCGAATTGCCCTCAGGTCTATATGGAGACGAAAATTGCACCCGCACCCCCAGTAACCTCATTTCGTCCTTGTATGCCTTAGAGGTGAACGCTGGACCTTGGTCGGAATGGAAGGTGCCACAGGCAAAAATTCCCACAAAGACACGCAAATCCCTAATGACATTTCGAGCGTCAGCACTTCGTTGTGGCCAAACCCAGATGAAGCGTGTGCACGAGTCTACTGCAACCAAGATGTATTTATATGCAGTGTCAGAAGAAAATGGACCGCAGTGATCAAGGTAAACACACCCAAAAGGTTTGTTAGAAATGCAGAGCTGTGTTTGTGGTGGTCGTGTAACCGTTGAAGGCTTAATTTGCTGACAAACGTCACAAGAAAGCACATAAGTACGGGTCTGTTTATATAAACCACGCCACCAGTAACGCTGCTGCTAGATGGAAACAGTCGCAGATACGCCAGCATGGGCCGAAGCTAAGCCTTCGTGTGCGGCCGTTATCAAGGAAGGTCTGCGGTCCGCGTTGGGAATCAGCCGATCACCAACGTCTGGAATTCTTACGTAAGGAAGCTGTTCGGGACTTAAGTGATAAGAGTACTTGGAAGGGAAACCCCATGGGCAATTAGCACCTTCCTTTGTTGCAGCAAGAGCTGCCAAAATCTCATTATCTATTTTTGTCATGGATCTTGTAACTGCTGCTACTGAGCACGTGGCTACTGCTGATTTGGCAGCTTCATCTGCCAAACTGTTACCGACCGCGTGTGCGCCCACACGCTGGTGGCCAAGAGTGTGAATCACCTGTGTGAGAGGCAGACGTTGTTTAAGATCTGCCACTTGAACCCAAAGCATTTTATTCTTAATTGTGCTGCCTTTAGCATCTTTATAGTCGTTTTGAGACCAAAAGAATAGGTTGTCATTAAAGGATTGAACACAGTAGTAAGAATCGCATACAATAAGAGTCATCACGTCTGGATTCGCGAACTCAAGTGCGAGCACCAAGGCACCCAGCTCGGCCAATTGTGCAGTACTGTCTCCTAGTGCCTGTGTGTGCACTACACTCGACTTGAACTCACCGTTCACCATAGTACCTGCAACAATAGCACATGCTGCGGAATAAGCATGCTTAGAACCCGTGGCCGGTTGCGCCGAACCATCGGTGTAAATGATACATTTGTACTCCTCAAGTGGCAGCAAAGACAGAGGAGGAGGATGAACAAATTCATACTGTAAGAACTCCTGTGTCTGAAGAGAGGAATCAAAAATAAAAGTGACATCCGGGGACGTCAGAGATGTAGCCCATTGTATCCAACGGGGGTGCAAAGCCTTAGAGTTTGGTACACTTGCCTTCGTCACTGCCTCAAGGGCAGGATATGGTGTTACCACCAAAATGCGTTTTCCCTGTGCCAGTGCGCGTTCCTTTAGAATCGCCATTTGCACTGCAGTCAAAACTTTCTCCACAGTGGAAAAGCGCAACTCCGCCGAAGTGTAAAGATGCGACTTGTATGCAATCGGTACTGTGTCACCTTCGTTAAAGGTTAAGTACGTGAAACCCACTGCCCCTGGCACAATTCTAATCACCAGGTTTGTGTGGTTATCACGAGTCAACAAGAACTTCGATTCAAGTAGATCAGACTGCAAAGAGTGCAGTATAGAGGATTGCTCAGGAAGCCAGCATGACTTCGAAAAGTTAGGCTGTATCAAGGCATATAAAGGCTTGATACGCTGGGCATTTTCGGGAATGTAAGAACGCCCGAAGTTTAGAAACCCCAGTAATGACTGAAGCTTCTTCAGGGTGGTTGGAGGGCGCAAAAGTGCGCACTTCTCCAAGAAATGGGGAGCTAAGCCCCTACCTTCATTGTTGAGCTCATAGCCCAAAAACAAAACAGTGAATTCTGCGATGTGAGATTTGGCAAAATTAAATTTTTATCCTAAGACCGCTAATTCAAGAATAATGCGGTCCACACGGGAAAGATGCGGCCATAATTCGTCGTCTGTCAAATAGATATCGTCGACGTACGAACACGCATCTGGGTCTATGCTGTCCAACAAAGAGACAACACGGGCGGCGAAGACTCCCGGGCTGTTCTTGTAGCCCATGGGCAAACGCCGAAATTTAAATTGTTTTCCACCGGAAGTGAAAGCGCTCCATTGGCTGCACTCCGGGGACAAATTGTGCGTGTAAAATCCATTGGATAGGTCAAGTGTCGTCTTATATTTTTTACGAACAAGACTGTCTACGAGCGCAGAACTGTGGGTATTCTGTACCGCAAAGGTCCGACAATGAGAGTTCAAATGTTGGTAATCCAAAACTAAACGGTACGACCCATCGGGTTTAGAAACCACAAAAAGGGAATTATTCATTGGGGATACGCATGTTTCAATTACTCCTTGATATTCCAACTGTGTCAGAATGTCTGAAACGGGACCTTTAGCTTCCCGCCGGAGAGGATATTGGGGTTGGGGCTGTGGCAGAGACCGCAAGTGTATATCATGGGGTGGAGAATCCTCATCCCAGCCCACGTGGTTACGGTATAGCGCCGGAGCCAGGGCCCCAGCCCATTCAGCTGCGAGAGCCTCCGCTTTGTCCTTGGGGACATGACGAGAAAAGCTCGGAAAGATGACTTCCTCCCCTCTACGAGCAGCAAGTACAAATGGGGGCGGCCAATCTGCCTCTGCCAACAAAATGTCGTAAGAAGAGGTCAGATTTTCCCCAAAAATCCCTTTAATAACACACTCAATGTCACCTTCAATTTGAAGGACAATATTAAATAGTCTGTCAGGGGGTGCCACTCGGGTGTCAGCTGTCTCGACAGTAATGAATGTGTCAGTTGCTGTCGCCTCCACATGAGGACGCAGTGCCTCCCGCACTATGGTAACTTCCACGGCGCTGTCTAGCAGCGTCACTGCCCACGTCCAATTCAGGAGTCTCGTTCTCACCGTCTGTGGCATACCTCGCTGTTAAAGCCGCAACTTTTTTCTTCTGAAACTGTGGGCGAGAACGTGGAAATTCTTCCGGTTTCCCTCGGCCTGGTTGTCGAGGTTGGTCTCGTCCCTGTGGGGCCTCACGACCCCTGCCTCTATCCTGGCGATCTCCTCCACCAGTCTGGGAGGTCGATGGTGCCTGTGAAGAACGAGGAGCACGCGGGTCAGGGACCTGAAATCTATCTGGAGATTTAATTCTTGCTCTGTCACGCAAATCATAAGTGCGTTCAGAAGATATGGAAACCGGGGATGCGGCACGCGACCCTGGTTTTGATTGTTGCTTACCCTGTTTCTTCAACTTCCAGTTCTTTTCAGTAAAGAACGGTTTGGTATTGGGAAAAACAGCCTCAAGCTGGTCAAATTTTTCTGCAAGCCAATAAGGCAAATCATCCTTATTTTGTGGGCGCTTGCCCATTACCGAATTGACCATGACGGGACTTATGGTCACACCGCCCGGTCCAGCTGGATGCGCCGCAACTCCAGGAGGGGCCCCCTGGACATTGCCAGTAACATATTGTACCAAGGCTCTGTGCACGCGGATTAAAGACGTATGCATTACGCGCAGTTCATCAACCGGAACTGCTAAATGCCGTGGATGTGGGGTATACCCGGCCAAAACTGGCCAAGGGGCCCCCTCTATAGATAAGGGGCCTAAATGAACCAGGGTAACCGTATGTGGGAGGGCGCCATTAAACCAAATACGGTGTTGCCATGCCGTAAGTGGTACTTCAAGAGCCTGATAAGGCCGATAAGCATTGGGTAGGGCAGGGGGAGCGTAAACATGAAACAAATTGTCAGCTCCTTCCACCGCCGGAAATGTGACCCAAGAGTAAAACACCTCAAAGTGGTGAGCCGGATCAGCCTGCACCACAAAGATGAGAGCGACACCCGCGTCGGGCACTCCATAAGCCAGTAAATGAGCCCGGAGCGCAGCGCGGCTATGTGCCGGAATATTTACATTCGCCATTAAGACCAGGAATGATCGACAACCTAGTGTGAGGCAGGGCAATATAGGGTTAACATTAACACCTTTTAATAACTTCAAGCTTGAAAAAACCTATAAAAACATCAATATAGGAGGTATCACCTTCACATACGTTTCCGGAAGCATAAGCAAAGGTTATTGTGGACAAGCACTACTCAAGCGTCTCGCAGATAAGAAGCCCCACGTTGGGCGCCATGTTGCGGGGATTCTGCACATATACAGAGCTATGCACAGGAAAATAGGACCTCGGTGTATAGTGGTGTACCAACCATGCACCTTAGTACCCACAATCCCTATCCGACTAGCTTTAGCGTCTCATTCGTTCTCCGTACTACAGCGAAGCTACCAATGATTAGACATCCCAGAACACGGACTCTCTCAGGAATCGCGGGAGCAAGAACACTCTTTCATAACTCACTCATACTTGTCCACAACGTGCGTAATAAGAGACACAGTATAGTTTAAAATGTTTATTTCAACTATCGTGCTCTAAGATAAAGTACACATGCCAGTACTATCAGCATAATGCATAACGATAAAATAATAAGCATGGTTACAATTCCATAGATTACAAACGGGGACAGCATTGTATAAAGACAGGGGATATAGGGCTAAATTGCCTTACCACCCCCGTGCTAGTAACTAGTTTATTAGAAAAATAGAAGACCTCTGGGCTTTATCAAGCGGACCCCCATACCTCAATATCTAGATGCAAGGTTTACATCATCAGACAAGCACAGCTCTTCTCCCTGGAAAGGTTTTTCTTCAAGTGCCACCAACAGGGAGATCACAATATTAAAAGCACACGAATTTCTCCAGTGCAGCTGTATTTCGTGTTATGTCTAAGTGCGAGGGGCTGACCAGATCAGCAATAACAAGGGACGTTGTTTTTCGACCTTGCACATGGTGTGCAGACGAAACCCACAGGGAACAGGAGAAAAGGTGAAAGACAAAAAGGCAGACAGTTCTAATATAGCCAGGCACAGGCAGAGTCTAGAAAAAACAAAGTCACAGAGTAACATGTGCAAAGGCATCATGGCAGCCAGGCTTAAGCTAACTTAGCAATGTAGGCAATGAGGCCACAATCCACACTACAGGCCAGAAGCGAACTCTGCGCTATGAATAGAATTAAGATGACATAACCAACGGGAGCAATGGCTGTACAAGAAACGCTTAATGTGAAGTTGTGCTGTAGTTACCAAATATGTTAGGTAACTGTATAAAGCGTGTACTTATAGACAGGTGTTGTCTTTTTGTAAAAGACGCTGAAGTTGGAGGCATACTATTAAGATGCTTAAGTAGAAACGTGGAAGGTTAGGTAATAAAAATGTACAAGAAGTTAGTAAATGGTGTGTGCATATATTTTGTAACAGACCACAGGGATCAAACCCTGCTTATTTCCATTCAAAGCAGTCATGTGTGCCCTCCTTGTAAAAGTATCATTGGAACACCCAATCCCTATATTGAGACTGGAGGGGCAGAAGGGAGGACAGCTGCGCAAGTGGCAGAGAGGGGGCAGGAAGAGAAAGGCCTCCAGGTGACTGCAGAGGAACATACTCAGGGCAGGAATAAATACAGCCGCAGTCTAAAAAGAATGAGCAAATCCAACAGGATTTGCCTCTGCAAAATCTATTGGCTTTGTCAATTTTTTAATGCAAGTTGCACAGCAGTGCAAGCTGCTGTGCAACATAGTTTAAAGTTAAATAAATACAATTTACATAAAGCATAATGACGTGGCCAGGGTTTACCACAGCATAGGGATGTTTTTCACCCTTTAAGCCATGTTGGTCAGCAGCACGAGCTGCTTTGCAATAACTCTAAAAAACAGCCTGTGGGAGGACAAAATAGAAAAGACAGGGGCAGGAGGGCAGGGAAGTGGGAAACAGAAAAGACACAGCAGAAGGAGGGCGGAGAAAACAATGGACAGTGAACAAAAGGGAGGGTGCTGTAACTGCTGTAAGAGGGTGGGGGAGAAGGAGGGGACTGCAGAGACATGCACTCTATACAAGTGCATGTCCAAAAGTGTGTAAAAAATATAACAACAAGTACCTACAGGAGGCTTCAGCCAATGGAATGACACTGGTCGCAGAAAGGAAGCTGTACTTGGTCCATGCTCCACGGCAGACACACACACGAAGCCACAGGAGAAAGACATAGGCAAGGAGAAGGCACTGACCAATAGGAAGCAAGGAAACGAGAGTGACGTAGGAGCCAACCAATAGTAAGTAAAGGGCGGGCTCCAAGTTTGCTTTAAGATTTTTTTTTGTTTATAAAAAATTTACCAAGCGTAGTGCCGTCAAAAACTAAAAAAGTATTGAGCATCAAATCTACCACTGTGGTATTAAAGCATTGCAAACAACACCGCTCATCTCACTATAGCAACTAAGACCAGAGGGGGAAGAGTCGCAAGCCCACCCAAAGGGCTAGAATCTTAGGAATCAAAGGAATGTTAGGAAGTGCTTCTTGCAATAGAAAACAAGATCCTAAAATGCCAGACTTAAAAAAGCAACCCGCAAGGAGCCACAACCCTTAAACAGTTTTAGAATAGCAAAAGTGAAAAAATAAAAAAATTACAACACAACCTCACCTTTCTTTGATTTTGAATCCCAGGCCAGGTTTTGTGAAAATGAGGATGCAGCTGAAAGCATGTTTAGACTGGAGGAAAAGATTCAAAACAACAGTTATCCCCCCAATTGTACTTTTGCTTTGTGCAGAGTAATGCAAGCAAGGCCTTGGGTGCCACTTTAGAAGACAACAAAAACTTAAATTCACCTTACAACTGCTGGACAGCCTTGAAATTCTTGGCAGATGTTATGTTTAAGTGACAGGGCTGCACGCTAATGGCTGATCCTGCTGATTGTGTTTCACATGAAGGTTGATTCTTATGCCTTATTACTTAAAGCCCATGTCACAATTTTGCACACCAGAACCAGGATCTGCAGACATTCGTGCTTGCAGGTGTATCTTATGACTGTAGAAGATCAGCTAGTGTTGTGGATTTCCTGAAGTCATAGGTTTAGTGTTAGAACATGGATGTTGTCAAGGGAGAAGCATGGGAGCTGCCTCTGGGGAGGTAGTTCAGTTCAGAGCATGTTTGCAGCTCCCCTTGTCCAAAAGCAATGCCGGCTCCCGCAGGATGTGGGGAGCCGGCTGGGACCACGGGGCCATTGGGGCTCCCCCTTCGGTCCTAATGAAAGAGGCCAGGCCCCGGGGGATGGGGTCCCCGGGGCCAGAAGTGGCCAAGGGAAGGGGGGCCACGAGGCCCCCCTCCCCTTTTTCATAAAAAATAAGGCCGGGCCCTGGGGGATGGGATCCCCGGGGCCAAAATTGGCCTCAGGAGGGGGGCCACACGGCCCCCCTCCTAAATTAAAAAAAAGAAAGGCTGGGCAGGCCCCGGGGGATGGGGTCCCTGGGGCTAATAGTGGCCCAGGGTAGGGGGGCCACGCGGCCCCCCTCCCGTAAAATAAAAATATATCTTTTTTTTTTTAAAAGAGGCAAAGCCCCGGGGATGGGGTCCCCGGGGCCTAAAATGGCCTCAGGAGGGGGGCCGCGCGGCCGCCTCCTTTAAATGTTTTTTTGTTTATTAAAAAATTGGCCATGCCCCGGGGGATGGGGTCCCCGGGGCCGAAATCGGCCTCGGGAGGGGGGCTGCGCGGCCCCCTTCCCATTTTTTTAAAATGTTTTTTTTTTAAAATGGGTCAGGCCCTGGGGGATGGGGTCCCCAGGGCCCTAAAAATATTAAGAGAAGGGGGGCCACAAAGACCCCTTCTAACAAAAAAAAGAAAAGCCAGCATCTCAACGGAGGCCCCGCCCCCTCCCTGCACCACTCTGCAAATGCGCCTCCTGGCGCATTCTAAGTTGGGGGATTAAGTCCCCTTGAATCCTGAGGGTCCCTGGGGGCCAACTAGCCCACCAGGTGCCTCCAATAAGCCCCACACAGTGGGATTGCTGAGAGGTGGTCCGAGGCCACGCCCCTCTTTACACCACTCTGCAAACGTGCCTCTTGGTGCACTGTTGGTGGGGCGATGAGGTCCTATTGTGTCCTAAGGACCTCAGGACTAAAGTGGACTTCATCCCCTGAGCAGCAGTGCGCCAGGAGGCGCATTTGCAAAGTGGTGTACTAAGGGGGCGTGGCCTTGGACCACTCTCAGCAATCCAGCTGTGTGGGGCTTACTAGAGATAACAGGAGGGCTAGTTGGCCTCCAGGGACCCTCAGGAGGCAAGGGGACTTCATCCCCTAACCAAGAGGGTGCCAGAAGGCACGATTGCAGACGGATGGAAAAAGGGGGCATGGCCTGTGTCCACCTCTCAGCAATCCCAGTATCTGGGGCTTACTGGAGGTATCAGGTAGGCTAGTTGGCCCCTAAGGACCCCCAACAGCGAAGGGGACTTTAACCCCCATCAAAGAGCGTGCCAGGGAGCGTATTTGCAGACTGGTGGTCAAAGGGGGCGTAGCCTGCTATGAGTTCTTACCAATGCTGCTGTGTGGGGCTTACTGGAGGTAATAGGAGGGGTAGTTGGCCCCCAAGGACAACCTTGGGGGCCAACTACCCTCCTGTCACCTCCAGTAAGTCCCACATAGCGGGATTGCTAAGAGGTATTCGGAGGCCACGCCCCCCCCCTTTCTCCACTACTCTGCAAACGCACCTCCTGGCACACTACGGGTTGGGGTATGAAGTCCACTTTACTCCTGAGGGACTTTGGGGGCCAAGAAGCCCTCCTGGTACCTCCTGTAAGTCCTATGCAGCGGAATTCCTGAGCGCTGGTTGGAGGCCCAGCCCCCTTTCTCCACCACTCTGCAAACGCGACTACCAGTTAAAGAAGCATTTGTAATGTAATAGGTCTCGCATTTGAGCTATTGGTGGTGTAAATGTAAAAGTTTTTTACTAATGTTTTTTGGAGTGGAGTGGATGTACGTTGTGTGTAGTGGAATTATGAGGTATGTTGTGCAGTGAAATTATGTGGATAGAAAGTATGTGGTATTTAGTGTATAGGAATTATGTAGAGTGGGATTATGTGTTATGGAGAGTAATTATGTGGTATGGTAGTCTGTGTTGTGGAGTGGTAACCTCAGGTTTCGTCTTCCTCGTTTCCATAGAAGCTAAACTATGAACTCAATGAGACAAAAAAAGAAGGAATCACTGAGGAGCACTTCTGGACCTAGTCAGAGGTATGAGCAGGGCCACTGGAATTATGCGACTGTTTGGCTGCACCGACTTTTGCACAATTATACATTTTCCGCATTAGCCACATAATCCATAATCTGCTGCCTAATCTGCAGATTTGAACAAAAAAGCCTTGTTTGTAGTTCAAATGTTACCAAAAATGCAGCGACAAGTGTTACAGCGTGGTGGAAGGTCCTTTGCAAACCTAGAATGGTCACCTGTTACTTATTGCTAAATGTGGGTGTTAAATTGGTACTAATGGTGTGCAAGCCACTCTTGCTTCTTACTGCACCTCTCTTGCCTCTTTCTGCATTTCTGTTGCTTCTTTTTGCACTTCTTTTGTTTCTTTCTGCACCACTCTTGCTTCATTCTATACCTCTCTTGCCTCTTTCTCCACCCCTCTTTCTGCACCTCTGTTGCTTCTTTCTGCAACTCTCTTGCTTCTTTCTGCAACTCTCTTGCTTCTTTCTGCACCACTTGTGCCTCTTTCACACCCCTCTTCCCGGACACCTTTTGCATCTTTCTGCACCTCTGTTCCTTCTTTCTGTACTTCTTTTGTTTCTTTCTGCACCTCTCACTTCTTTCTGCACCCCTTTTCCCTTGTTCTGCACCCCTCTTCCCTCTTTCTGCACCCCTCTTGCCTCTTTCTGCACTTCTGTTCCTTCTTCCTGCACTTCTTCTGTTTCTTTCTGCAGCTCTCTTGCTTCTTTCTGCACCCTCTTGCCTCTTTCTCCACCCTTCCACCCTCTTTCTACACCCCTGTTGCCTCTTTCTGCACCTCTGTTCTTTCTTTCTGCACTTCTTTTGTTTCTTTCTGCACATCTTTTGCTTCTTTCTGCACCCCACGTGCCTCTTTCTGCACCCCTCTTCCCTCTTTGTGCAACCCTCTTGCCTCTTTCTGCACCTTTGTTGCTTCTTTCTGCAGTCCTCTTGCTTCTTTCTGCACTCCTAGTGCCTTTTTCACAACCCTATTCCCTCTTTGTGCACCCCTCTTGCCTCTTTCTGCACCTCTGTTCCTTCTTTCAACACTTCTTTTGTTTATTTCTGTACCTCTCGCTTCTTTCTGCACCCTCTTGCCTGTTTCTCCACCCATCCACCCTCTTTCTGCACCACTCTTGCCTCTTTCTGCATCTCTGTTGCTTCTTTCTGCACTACTCTTGCTCCTTTCTACACCTCTCTTGCTTCTTTCTGCACCACTCGTGCTTCTTTCTGCACTCCTCTTTCGGCACCCCTCTTGCCTCTTTCTGCACCTCTGTTCCTTCTTTCTGCACATCTTTTGTTTCTTTCTGCACCTCTCTTGCTTCTTTCTGCACCCCTCTTGCCACTTTCTCCACCCCTGTTCCCCCTTTTTGCATCTTTGTTGCTTCTTTCAGCACTTCTCTTGCCTCTTTCTCCATCTCTCATCCCTCTTTCTCCACCTCTGTTGCTTCTTTCTGCACCTCTGTCACTTCTTTCTGCAACCCTTGTGCCTCTTTCTGCACCCCTCTTCCCTATTTCTGCATCCCACTTGCCTCTTTCTGCACCTCTGTTCCTTCTTTCTGCACTTCTTTTGTTTCTTTCTGCAACTCTCTTGCTTCTTTCTGCATACCTCTTGCTTCTTTCTGCACCCCTCGTGCCTCTTTCCACACCCCTCTTCCTTCTTTCTGAACCCCTCTTGCCTCTTTCTGCACCTCTGTTCCTTCTTTCTGCACTTCTTTTGTTTCTTTCTGCACCTCTCTTGCTTCTTTCTGCACCCCTCTTGCCACTTTCACCACCCCTGTTCCCCCTTTTTGCATCTCTGTTGCTTCTTTCAGCACTTCTCTTGCCTCTTTCTCCATCTCTCATCCCTCTTTCTGCACCTCTGTTGCTTCTTTCTGCACCTCTGTCACTTCTTTCTGCAACCCTTGTGCCTCTTTCTGCACCCCTCTTCCCTAATTCTGCACCCCTCTTGCCTCTTTCTGCACCTCTGTTCCTTCTTTCTGCACTTCTTTTGTTTCTTTCTGCAACTCTCTTGCTTCTTTCTGCATACCTCTTGCTTCTTTATGCACCCCTCGTGCCTCTTTCACACCCCTCTTCCTTCTTTCTGAACCCCTCTTGCCTCTTTCTGCACCTCTGTTCCTTCTTTCTGCACTTCTTTTGTTTCTTTCTGCACCTCTCTTGCTTCTTTCTGCACCCCTCTTGCCACTTTCACCACCCCTGTTCCCCCTTTTTGCATCTCTGTTGCTTCTTTCAGCACTTCTCTTGCCTCTTTCTCCATCTCTCATCCCTCTTTCTGCACCTCTGTTGCTTCTTTCTGCACCTCTGTCACTTCTTTCTGCAACCCTTGTGCCTCTTTCTGCACCCCTCTTCCCTAATTCTGCATCCCTCTTGCCTCTTTCTGCACCTCTGTTCCTTCTTTCTGCACTTCTTTTGTTTCTTTCTGCAACTCTCTTGCTTCTTTCTGCATACCTCTTGCTTCTTTATGCACCCCTCGTGCCTCTTTCACACCCCTCTTCCTTCTTTCTGAGCCCTCTTGCCTCTTTCTGCACCTCTGTTCCTTCTTTCTGCACTTCTTTTGTTTCTTTTGCACCTCTCTTTTTTCTTTCTGTATCCCTCTTGCCTCTTTCTCCACCCCACTTTCCCCTTTCTGCATCTCTCTAGCTTCTTTCTGCATTTCTCTTCCTTCTTTCTGCATCTCTCTTGCTTCTTTCTGCACCCCTCATGTCTCTTTCTGTACCCCTCATCCCTCTTTCTGCACTCCAATTGCCTCTTTCTGCACCTCTGTTGCTTCTTTCTGCACTTCTTTTGTTTCTTTCTGCACCCCACATGCCTCTTTCTGCACCTCTGTTCCTTCTTTCTGCACTTCTTTTGTTTCTATCTGCACCCGTTTTGCCTCTTTCTGCACCCCTCTTGCCTCTTTCTGCACCTCTGTTCCTTCTTTCTGTACTTCTTTTGTTTCTTTCTGCAGCTCTCTTGCTTATTTATGCACCCCCTTGCCTCTTTCTCCACCCCTCGTCCCTCTTTCTTCACCCCTGTTGCCTCTTTCTGCACCTCTGTTCCTTCTTTCTGCACTTCTTTTGGTTCTTTCTGCATATCTCTTCCTTCTTTCTGCACACCTCGTGCATCATTATGCACCCCTCTTCCCTCTTTTTGCACCCCTCTTGCCTCTTTCTGCACCTCTGTTGCTTCTTTCTGCACTACTCTTGCTTCTTTCTACACCTCTTTGCTTCTTTCTGCACCACTCGTGCTTCTTTCTGCACCTCTGTTCCTTCTTTTGTTTCTTTCTGTACCCCTCTTGCAACTTTCTCCACCCCTGTTCCCCCTTTTTGCATCTCTGTTGTTTCTTTCTGCACTTCTCTTGCCTCTTTCTCCAACCCTCATCCCTCTTTCTGCACCTCTGTTGCTTCTTTCTGCAATTCTCTTGCTTCTTTCTGCACCCCGTCCCTTCTTTATGCAACCCTTATGCCTCTTTCTGCACCCCTCTTCCCTCTTTCTGCACCCATCTTGCCTCTTTCTGCACCTCTGTTCCTTCTTTCTGCACTTCTTTTGTTTCTCTCTGAACTCTTTCTTCTTTCTGCACCCCTCTTGCCTCTTTCTTCACCCCTCTTCCTTCATTCTGCACCTCTGTTGCTTCTTTCTGCACTTCTCTTGCTTCTTTCTGCACCCTTCGTGCCTCTTTCTGCGCCCCTTGTGCCTCTTTCTGTGCCCCTTGTGCCTCTTTCTGCACCCCTTGTGCCTCTTTCTGCACCCCTCATCTCTCTATCTGAACTCCTCTTGTCTCTTTCTGCACACCTGTTCCTTCTTTCTGCACTTCTTTTGTTTCTTTCTGCACCTCTCTTGCTTCTCTCTGCTTCCCTCTTGCCTCTTTCTCCACCCCTCTTCCCCCTTTATGCATCTGTTGCTTCTTTCTGCACTTCTCTTGACTCTTTCAGCACCCCTCTTCCCTCTTTCTGCACCTCTATTGCTTCCTTCTGAACTTCTCTTGCTTCTTTCTGCACCCCTCGTGCCTCCTTCTGCACCCCTTTTCGCGCTTTCTGCACCTTTCTTGCCTCGCTCTGCACCTCTGTTCCTTCTTTCTGCACTTCTTTTGTTTCTTTCTGCACCTCTCTTGCTTCTTTCTGCACCACTCCTGCCTATTTCTCCACCCCTCTTACCCCTTTCTGCATCTCTGTTGCTTGTTTCTGCACTTCTCTCATCTCTTTTTCCACCCCTGTTCCCTCTTTCTGCACCTCTGTTGCTTCTTTCTGCACCTCTCTTGATTCTTTCTGCACCCCTTGTGCCTTTTTCACACCCCTCTTCGTCTTTCTGCACACCTCTTGCCTCTTTCTGCACCTTTGTTCCTTCTTTCGGCACTTCTTTTGTTTCTTTCTGCACCTCTCTTGCTTCTTTCTGCACCATCTTCCGTATTTCTGCACACCTCTTGCCTCTTTCTGCACCTTTGTTCCTTCTTTCTGCACTTCTTTTGTTTCTTCCTGCACCTCTCTTGCTTCTTTATGCACCCCCTTGCATGCTTATGCACCCCTCTTCCCTCTTTCTGCACCCCTCTTGCCTCTTTCTGCACCTCTGTTCCTTCTTTCTGCACTTCTCTTGCCTCTTTCTGCACCCCTCTTCCATCTTTCTGCACCTCTGTTGCTTCTTTCTTAACTTCTGTTGCTTCTTTCTGCACCCCTCGTGCCTCTTTGTGCACCCCTTTTCCCTCTTTCTGCACCTTTCTTGCCTCTCTCTGCACCTCTGTTCCTTCTTTCTGCACTTCTTTTGTTTCTTTCTGCACCCCTCTTGCCTATTTCTCCACCCCTCTTACCCCTTTCTGCATCTCTGTTGCTTGTTTCTGCACTTCTCTCATCTCTTTTTCCAGCCCTGTTCCCTCTTTCTGCACCTCTGTTGCTTCTTTCTGCACCTCTCTTGCTTCTTTCTGCAACCCTCTTGCCTCTTTCACACCCCTCTTCTGTCTTTTTGCACCCCTCTTGCCTCTTTCTGCACCTCTGTACCTTCATTCGGCACTTCTTTTGTTTCTTTCTGCACCTCTCTTGCTTCTTTCTGCACCCCTCTTCCCTCTTTCTGCACCCCTCTTGCTTCTTTCTGCACCCCTCTTGCCTCTTTCTGCACCTCTGTTCCTTCTTTCTGTACTTCTTTTGTTTTTTTCTGCAGCTGTATTGCTTCTTTCTGTACCCCCTTGCCTCTTTCTCCACCCCTCGTCTTTCTTTCTTCACCCCTGTTGCCTCTTTCTGCAACTCTCTTGCTTCTTTCTGCACCCCTTGCCTGCTTCTGCACCCCTCTCCCCTCTTTCTGCACCCCTCTTGCCTCTTTCTGCACCCCTCTTGCCTCTTTCTGCACCTCTGTTCCTTCTTTATGCACTTCTTTTGTTTTTTCTGCAGCTCTCTTGCTTCTTTCTGCACCCCCTTGCCTCTTTCTCCACCCCTCATCTCTCTTTCTGCACCCCTGTTGCCTCTTTCTGCACCTCTCTTGCTTCTTTCTGTACCCCCTTGCCTGCTTCTGCACACCTTGTCCCTCTTTCTGCACCCCTCTTGCCTCTTTCTGCACCTCTGTTCCTTCTTTCTGTACTTCTTTTGTTTCTTTCTGCAGCTCTCTTGCTTCTTTCTGCACCCCCTTGCCTCTTTCTCCACCCCTCTTTCTTCACCCCTGTTGCCTCTTTCTGCACCTCTGTTCCTTCTTTCTGCACTTCTTTTGTTTCTTTCTGCACATCTCTTGCTTCTTTCTGCACCCCTTGTGCCTCATTATGCACCCCTCTTCCCTCTTTTTGCACCCCTCTTGCCTCTTTCTGCACCTCTGTTGCTTCTTTCTGCACTACTCTTGCTTCTTTCTACACCTCTTTGCTTCTTTCTGCACCACTCGTCCTTCTTTCTGCACCTCTGTTCCTTCTTTTGTTTCTTTCTGCACCCCTCTTGCCACTTTCTCCACCCGTTCCCCCTTTTTGCATCTCTGTTGTTTCTTTCTGCACTTCTCTTGCCTCTTTCTCCACCCCTCATCCCTCTTCCTGCACCTCTGTTGCTTCTTTCTGCACCCCTGTCCCTTCTTTATGCAACCCTTATGCCTCTTTCTGCACCCCTCTTCCCTCTTTCTACACCCCTCTTGCCTCTTTCTGCACCTCTGTTCCTTCTTTCTCCACTTCTTTTGTTTCTCTCTGAACTCTCTTTCTTCTTTCTGCACCCCTCTTGCCTCTTTCTCCACCCCTCTTCCTTCATTCTGCACCTCTGTTGCTTCTTTCTGCACTTCTCTTGCTTCTTTCTGCACCCTTCGTGCCTCTTTCTGCACACCTTGTGCCTCTTTCTGCACCCCTTGTGCCTCTTTCTGCACCTCTCATCTCTCTATCTGAACTCCTCTAGCCTCTTTCTGCACATCTGTTCCTTCTTTCTGCACTTCTTTTGTTTCTTTCTGCACCCGTCTTGCTTCTCTCTACTTCCCTCTTGCCTCTTTCTCCACCCCTCTTCCCCCTTTCTGCATCTCTGTTGCTTCTTTCTGCACTTCTCTTGCCTCTTTCTGCACCCCTCTTCCCTCTTTCTGCACCTCTATTGCTTCTTTCTGAACTTCTGTTGCTTCTTTCTGCACCACTTGTGGCTCCTTCTGCACCCCTTTTCCCTCTTTCTGCACCTTTCTTGCCTCTCTCTGCACCTCTGTTCCTTCTTTCTGCACTTCTTTTGTTTCTTTCTGCACCTCTCTTGCTTCTTTCTGCACCACTCATGCCTATTTCTCCACCCCTCTTACCCTTTTCTGCATTTTTCTGCACTTCTCTTGCCTCTTTTTCCACCCCTGTTCCCTCTTTCTGCACCTCTGTTGCTTCTTTCTGCACCTCTCTTGATTCTTTCTACACCCCGCATGTCTTTTTCACACCCCTCTTCCGTCTTTCTGCACACCTCTTGCCTCTTTCTGCACCTCTGTTCCTTTTTTCTGCACTTCTTTTGTTTCTTCCTGCACCTCTCTTGCTTCTTTCTGCACCCCCTTGCATGCTTTTGCACCCCTCTTCCCTCTTTATGCACCCCTCTTGCCTCTTTCTGCACCTCTGTTCCTTCTTTCTGCACTTCTTTTGTTTTTTTCTGCAGCTCTCTTGTTTCCTTCTGCACCCCCTTGCCTTTTTCTCCACCCCTCGTCTCTCTTTCTGCACCCCTGTTGCCTCTTTTTGTACCTCTATTGCTTCTTTCTGTACCCACTTGCCTGCTTCTCCACCTCTCTTGCCTCTTTCTGCACCCCTCTAGCCTCTTTCTCCACCCCTCTTCCTTCGTTCTGCACCTCTGTTGCTTCTTTCTGCACTTCTCTTGCTTCTTTCTGCACTTCTCTTGCATCTTTCTGCACCCTTCGTGCCTCTTTCTGCACCATTTGTGCCTCTCTCTGCACCCCTCTTCTCTCTATCTGAACTCCTCTTGCCTCTTTCTGCACATCTGTTTCTTATTTCTGCACTTCTTTTGTTTCTATCTGCACTTCTCTTGCTTCTCTCTGCTTCCCTCTTGCCTCTTTCTCCACCCCTCTTCCCCATTTCTGTATCTCTGTTGCTTCTTTCTGCACTTCTCTTGCCTCTTTCTGCACCCCTCTTCCCTCTTTCTGCACCTCTGTTGCTTCTTTATGCACTTCTCTTGCTTCTTTCTGCACTTCTCTTATTTCTTTCTGCACCTTTCGTGCCCCTTTCTGCTCCCCTTGTGCCTCTCTCTGCACCCCTCTTCTCTCTATCTGAACTCCTCTTGCCTCTTTCTGCACATCTGTTTCTTCTTTCTGCACTTCTTTTGTTTCTATCTGCACCTCTCTTGCCTCTCTCTGCTTCCCTCTTGCCTCTTTCTCCACCCCTCTTCCCCCTTTCTATATCTCTGTTGCTTCTTTCTGCACTTCTCTTGCCTCTTTCTGCACCCCTTTCCCCTCTTTCTGCACCTTTCTTGCCTCTCTCTGCACCTCTGTTCCTTCTTTCTGCACTTCTTTTGTTTCTTTCTGCACCCCTCTTGCCTATTTCTCCACCCCTCTTACCCCTTTCTGCATCTCTGTTGCTTGTTTCTGCAATTCTCTCATCTCTTTTTCCACCCCTGTTCCCTCTTTCTGCACCTCTGTTGCTTCTTTCTGCACCTATCTTGCTTCTTTCTGCACCCCTTGTGCCTCTTTCACACCCCTCTTCCGTCTTTTTGCACCCCTCTTGCCTCTTTCTGCACCTCTGTACCTTCTTTTGGCACTTCTTTTGTTTCTTTCTGCACCTCTCTTGCTTCTTTCTGCACCCCTCTTCCCTCTTTCTGCACCCCTCTTGCCTCTTTCTGCACCCCTCTTGCCTCTTTCTGCACCTCTGTTCCTTCTTTCTGCACTTATTTTGTTTTTTCTCCAGCTCTCTTGCTTCTTTCTGCACCCCCTTGCCTCTTTCTCCACCCCTCGTCTCTCTTTCTGCACCCCTGTTGCCTCTTTCTGCACCTCTCTTGCTTCTTTCTGTACCCCCTTGCCTCTTTCTCCACCCGTCTTTCTTTCTGCACCCCTGTTGCCTCTTTCTGCACCTCTCTTGCTTCTTTCTGCACCCCCTTGCCTGCTTCTGCACCCCTCTTCCCTCTTTCTGCACCCCTCTTGCCTCTTTCTGCACCCCTTTTGCCTCTTTCTGCACCTCCGTTCCTTCTTTCTGCACTTCTTTTGTTTATTTCTGCAGCTCTCTTGCTTCTTTCTGCACCCCTTGCCTCTTTCTCCATCCCTCGTCTCTCTTTCTGTACCCCTGTTGCCTCTTTCTGCACCTCTGTTCCTTCTTTCTGCACTTCTTTTGTTCCTTACTACAGCTCTCTTGCTTCTTTCTGCACCCCTCTTGCTTCTTTCTGCACCCCTCGTGCCTCTTTCTGTACCCCTCTTCCCTCTTTTTGCACCCCTCTTGCCTCTTTCTGCACCTCTGTTGATTCTTTCTGCACTCCTATTTCTTTCTGCACCTCTCTTGTTTCTTTCTGCACCACTTGTCCTTTTTTTATGCACCCCTCTTACCTCTTTTTGCACCCCTCTTGCCTCTTTCTGCACCTCTGTTCCTTCTTTCTGCACTTCTTTTGTTTCTTTCTGCACCTCACTTGCTTCTTTCTATTCTGCTCTTGACACTTTCTCCAACCCTGTTCCTCCTTTTTGAATTTCTGTTGCTTCTTTCTGCACTTCTCTTGCTTCTTTCTGCACCTCTATCCCTTCTTTCTGCAAACCCTTGTGCCTCTTCCTGCACCCCTCGTCCCTCTTTCTGCACCCCTCTTGACCTCTTTCTGCACCTCTGTTCCTTCTTTCTGCACATCTTTTGTTTCTTTCTGCATGTCTCTTGCTTCTTTCTGCACACCTTGTGCCTCTTTCTGAACCCCTCTTCCTACTTTTTGCATCCCTCTTGCTACTTTCTGCACCTCTGTTGCTTCTTTCTGCACTCCCCTTGCTTCTTTCTATACCTCTTGCTCCTTTCTGCACCACTCATGCTTCTTTCTGCACTCATCTTCCCTCTTTCTGCACCACTCTTGCCTCTTTCTGCACCTCTGTTCCTTCTTTCTGCACTTCTTTTGTTTCTTGCTGCTCCTCTCTTGCTTCTTTCTGCTTATCTCTTGCCTATTTCTCCACCCCTCTTCCTCCTTTCTGCATCTCTGTTGCTTCTTTTTGCACTTCTCTTGTTTCTTTCTGCACCGATCGTGTCTCTTTCTGCATCCCTTTTCCCTCTTTCTGAACCTTTCTTGCCTCTCTCTGCACCTCTGTTCCTTCTTTCTGCACCCCTCTTGCCTCTTTCTCTACCCCTCTTACCCCTTTCTGCATCTCTGTTACTTGTTTCTGCACCTCTCTTGCTTCTTTCTGCACCCCCTTGCCTGCTTCTGCACCCCTCTTGCCTCTTTCTGCACCCCTCTTGCCTCTTTCTCCACTCCTCTTCCTTCGTTCTGCACCTCTGTTGCTTCTTTCTGCACTTCTCTTGCTTCTTTCTGCACTTCTCTTGCTTCTTTCTGCACCCTTCGTGCCTCTTTCTGCACCCCTCTTCTCTCTATCTGAACTCCTCTTGCCTCTTTCTGCACATCTGTTTCTTATTTCTGCACTTCTTTTGTTTCTTTCTGCACCTCTCTTGCTTCTCTCTGCTTCCCTATTGCCTCTTTCTCCACCCCTCTTCCCCCTTTCTGTATCTCTGTTGCTTCTTTCTGCACTTCTCTTGCCTCTTTCTGCACCCTCTTCCCTCTTTCTGCACCTCTGTTGCTTCTTTCTGAACTTCTCTTGCTTCTTTCGGCATCCCTTGTGCCTCTTTGTGCACCCCTTTTCCCTCTTTCTGCACCTTTCTTGCCTCTCTCTGCACCTCTGTTCCTTCTTTCTGCACTTCTTTTGTTTCTTTCTGCACCCCTCTTGCCTATTTCTCCACCCCTCTTGCCCCTTTCTGCATCTCTGTTGCTTGTTTCTGCACTTCTCTCATCTCTTTTTCCACCCCTGTTCCCTCTTTCTGCACCTCTGTTGCTTCTTTCTGCTCTTCTCTTGCTTCTTTCTGCACCTCTATCCCTTCTTTCTGCAAACCCTTGTGCCTGTTCCTGCACCCCTCTTCCCTCTTTCTGCACCCCTCTTGCCTCTTTCTGCACCTCTGTTCCTTCTCTCTGCACTTCTTTTGTTTCTTTCTGCACGTCTCTTGCTTCTTTCTGCACACCTTGTGCCTCTTTATGAACCCCTCTTCCTACTTTTTGCATCCCTCTTGCCTCTTTTTGCACCTCTGTTGCTTCTTTCTGCACTCCCCTTGCTTCTTTCCATACCTCACTTGCTTCTTTCTGCACCACTCATGCTTCTTTCTGCACTCATCTTCCCTCTTTCTGCACCCCTCTTGCCTCTTTCTGCACCTCTGTTCCTTCTTTCTGCACTTCTTTTGTTTTTTTCTGTACCTCTCTTGCTTCTTTCTGCACCCCTCTTGCTTCTTTCTCTACCCCTCTTACCCCTTTCTGCATCTCTGTTGCTTCTTTTTGCACTTCTCTTGTTTCTTTCTGCACCCCTCGTGTCTCTTTCTGTATCGCTTTTCCCTCTTTCTGAACCTTTCTTGCCTCTCTCTGCACCTCTGTTCCTTCTTTCTGCACTTATTTTGTTTTTTTCTGCACCTCTCTTGCTTCTTTCTGTACCCCTCTTGCTTCTTTCTCTACCCCTCTTACCCCTTTCTGCATCTCTGTTGCTTGTTTCTGCACCTCTCTTGCTTCTTTCTGCACCCCATTGCCTGCTTCTGCACCCCTCTTGCCTCTTTCTGCACCCCTCTTGCCTCTTTCTCCACTCCTATTCCTTCATTCTGCACCTCTGTTGCTTCTTTCTGCACTTCTCTTGCTTCTTTCTGCACCCTTCGTGCCTCTTTCTGCACCCCTTGTGCCTCTCTCTGCACCCCTCTTCTCTCTATCTGAACTCCTCTTGCCTCTTTCTGCACATCTGTTTTTTCTTTCTGCACTTCTTTTGTTTCTTTCTGCACCCCTCTTGCTTCTCTCTGCTTCCCTCTTGCCTCTTTCTCCACCCCTCTTCCCCCTTTCTGTATCTCTGTTGCTTCTTTCTGTACTTCTCTTGCCTCTTTCTGCACCCCTCTTCCCTCTTTCTGCACCTCTGTTGCATCTTTCTGAACTTCTCTTGCTTCTTTCTGCACTCCTTGTGCCTCTTTGTGCACCCCATTTCCCTCTTTCTGCACCTTTTTTGCCTCTCTCTGCAGCTCTGTTCCTTCTTTCTGCACTTCTTTTGTTTCTTTCTGCACCCCTCTTGCCTATTTCTCCACCCCTCTTGTCCCTTTCTGCATCTCTGTTGCTTGTTTCTGCACTTCTCTTGCTTCTTTCTGCACCCCTCGTGCCTCTTTCACACCCCTCTTCTGTCTTTTTGCACCCCTCTTGCCTCTTTCTGCACCTCTGTACCTTCTTTCAGCACTTCTTTTGTTTCTTTCTGCACCTCTCTTGCTTCTTTCTGCACCCCTCTTCCCTCTTTCTGCACCCCTCTTCCCTCTTTCTGCACCCCTCTTGCCTCTATCTGCACCCCTCTTGCCTCTTTCTGCACCTCTGTTCCTTCTTTCTGCGCTCCTTTTGTTTTTTCTGCAGCTGTAATGCTTCTTTCTGCACCCTCTTGCCTCTTTCTCCACCCCTCGTCTTTCTTTCTGCACCCCTGTTGCCTCTTTCTGCACCTCTCTTGCTTCTTTCTGTACCCCTTGCCTGCTTCTGCACCCCTCTCCCCTCTTTCTGCACCCCTCTTGCCTCTTTCTGCACCCCTCTTGCCTCTTTCTGCACCCCTCTTGCCTCTTTCTGCACCTCTGTTCCTTCTTTCTGCACTTCTTTTGTTTTTTCTGCAGCTCTCTTGCATATTTCTGTACCCCCTTGCCTCTTTCTCCACCCCTCGTCTCTCTTTCTGCACCGCTGTTGCCTCTTTCTGCACCTCTCTTGCTTCTTTCTGCACCCCCTTGCCTGCTTCTGCACCCCTCTTCCCTCTTTCTGCACCCTCTTGCCTCTTTCTGCACCTCTGTTCCTTCTTTCTGCACTTCTTTTCTTTCTTTCTGCAGCTCTCTTGATTCTTTCTGCACCCCTTGCCTTTCTCCATCCCTCGTCTCTTTCTGTACCCCTGTTGCCTCTTACTGCACATCTGTTCCTTCTTTCTGCACTTCTTTTTTTTCTTACTACAGCTCTCTTGCTTCTTTCTACACCCCCTTGCCTCTTTCTCCACCCCTCTTCCCTCTTTCTGCACCCTTGTTGCCTCTTTCTGCACCTCTGTTCCTTCTTTCTGCACTTCTTTTGTGTCTATCTGTACATCTCTTGCTTCTTTCTGCACCCCTCTTACTTCTTTCTGCACCCCTCGTGCCTCTTTCTGTACCCCTCTTCCCTCTTTTTGCACCCCTCTTGCCCCTATCTGCACCTCTGTTGATTCTTTCTGCACTCCTCCTATTTCTCTCTGCACCTCTCTTGTTTCTTTCTGCACCACTTGTCCTTTTTTATGCACCCCTCTTACCTCTTTTTGCACCCCTCTTGCCTCTTTCTGCACCTCTGTTCCTTCTTTCTGCACTTCTTTTGTTTCTTTCTGCACCTCACTTGCTTCTTTCTATTCCCCTCTTGACACTTTCTCCAACCCTGTTCCTCCTTTTTGAATTTCTGTTGCTTCTTTCTGCACTTCTCTTGCTTCTTTCTGCACCTCTATCCCTTCTTTCTGCAAACCCTTGTGCCTCTTCCTGCACCCCTCTTCCCTCTTTCTGCACCCCTCTTGCCTCTTTCTGCACCTCTGTTCCTTCTTTCTGCACTTCTTTTGTTTCTTTCTGCACGTCTCTTGCTTCTTTCTGCACACCTTGTGCCTCTTTCTGAACCCCTCTTCTCACTTTTTGCATCCCTCTTGCCTCTTTCTGCACCTCTGTTGCTTCTTTATGCACTCCTCTTGCTTCTTTCTATACCTCTCTTGCTTCTTTCTGCACCACTCATGCTTCTTTCTGCACTCATCTTCCCTTTTTCTGCACCCCTCTTGCCTCTTTCTGCACCTCTGTTCCTTCTTTCTGTACTTCTTTTGTTTCTTTCTGCACCTCTTTTGCTTATTTCTGCTTATCTCTTGCCTCTTTCTCCACCCCTCTTCCTCCTTTCTGCATCTCTGTTGCTTCTTTTGGCACTTCTCTTGTTTCTTTCTGAACCCCTCGTGTCTCTTTCTGCATCCCTTTTCCCTCTTTCTGAACCTTTCTTGCCTCTCTCTGCACCTCTGTTCCTTCTTTCTGCACTTCTTTTGTTTCTTTCTGCACCTCTCTTGCTTCTTTCTGCATCCCTCTTGCCTCTTTCTCTACCCCTCTTACCCCTTTCTGCATCTCTGTTGCTTGTTTCTGCACTTCTCTTGTCTCTTTCTCCACCCTTGTTCCCTCTTTCTGCACCTCTGTTGCTTCTTTCTGCATTTCTCTTGCCATTCTCCACCCTCCTTCCCTCTTTCTGCACCTCTGTTGTTTCTTTCTGTACTTCTCTTGCTTCTTTCTGCACCCCTCGTGCCTCTTTCGGCACCCCTCTTCCCTCTTTCTGCACCTCTCTTGCCTCTTTCTACACTTCTCTTCCCTCTTTCTGCACCACAGTTTTTTCTGCACTTCTCTTGTCTCTTTCTGCACCTCTGTTGCTTCTTTCTGCACCCCTCGTGCCTCTATCTGCACCCTGTGTGCCTCTTTCTGTATCCCGTGCCTCTTTCTGTACCCCTCTTTCCTCTTTTTGCACCCCTCTTCCCTCTTTCTGCACCTCTCTTGACCCTTTCTGCACTTCTCTTGCCTCTTTCTGCACCACTGTTGTTTTTTTCTACACTTCTCTTGCCTCTTTCTGTACCACCGTCCCTCTTTCTGCACATTCCTTCCCTCTTTCTGCACTTCTCTTCCCTCTATCCGCGCTTCTCTTCCCTCTATCTGCACTTCTCTTCTCTCTTTCTGCACCTCTCTTGCTTCTTTCTGCACCCGTCTTGCTTCTTTCTCTACCCCTCTTACCCCTTTCTGCATCTCTGTTGCTTGTTTATGCACCTCTCTTGCTTCTTTCTGCACCCCCTTGCCTGCTTCTGCACCCCTCTTGCCTCTTTCTGCACCCCTCTTGCCTCTTTCTCCACTCCTCTTCCTTCATTCTGCACCTCTGTTGCTTCTTTCTGCACTTCTCTTGCTTCTTTCTGCACCCTTCATGCCTCTTTCTGCACCCCTTGTGCCTCTCTCTGCACCCCTCTTTTCTCTATCTGAACTCCTCTTGCCTCTTTCTGCACATCTGTTTTTTCTTTCTGCACTTCTTTTGTTTCTTTCTGCACCTCTCTTGCTTCTCTCTGCTTCCCTCTTGCCTCTTTCTCCACCCCTCTTCCCCCTTTCTGTATCTCTGTTGCTTCTTTCTGCACTTCTCTTGCCTCTTTCTGCACCCCTCTTCCCTCTTTCTGCACCTCTGTTGCTTCTTTCTGAACTTCTCTTGCTTCTTTCTGCACTCCTTGTGCCTCTTTGTGCACCCCTTTTCCCTGTTTCTGCACCTTTTTTGCCTCTCTCTGCACCTCTGTTCCTTCTTTCTGCACTTCTTTTGTTTCTTTCTGCACCCCTCTTGTCTATTTCTCCACCCCTCTTGTCCCTTTCCGCATCTCTGTTGCTTGTTTCTGCACTTCTCTCATCTCTTTTTCCACCCGTTTCCTCTTTCTGCACCTCTGTTGCTTCTTTCTGCACTTCTCTTGCTTCTTTCTGCACCCCTCGTGCCTCTTTCACACCCCTCTTCTGTCTTTTTGCACCCCTCTTGCCTCTTTCTGCACCTCTGTACCTTCTTTCAGCACTTCTTTTGTTTCTTTCTGCACCTCTCTTGCTTCTTTATGCACCCCTCTTTCTGCACCCCTCTTCCCTCTTTCTGCACCCCTCTTGCCTCTATTTGCACCCCTCTTGCCTCTTTCTGCACCTCTGTTCCTTCTTTCTGCACTCCTTTTGTTTTTTCTGCAGCTGTAATGCTTCTTTCTGCACCCCCTTGCCTCTTTCTCCACCCCTCGTCTTTCTTTCTGCACCCCTGTTGCCTCTTTCTGCACCTCTCTTGCTTCTTTCTGCACCCCTTGCCTGCTTCTGCACCCCTCTCCCCTCTTTCTGCACCCCTCTTGCCTCTTTCTGCACCCCTCTTGCCTCTTTCTGCACCTCTGTTCCTTCTTTCTGCACTTCTTTTGTTTTTTCTGCAGCTCTCTTGCATATTTCTGTACCCCTTGCCTCTTTCGCCACCCATCGTCTCTCTTTCTGCACCCCTGTTGCCTCTTTCTGCACCTCTCTTGCTTCTTTCTGCACCCCTTGCCTGCTTCTGCACCCTCTTCCCTCTGTCTGCACCCCTCTCCCTCTTTCTGCACCCCTCTTGCCTCTTTCTGCACCCCTCTTGCCTCTTTCTGCACCTCTGTTCCTTCTTTCTGCACTTCTTTTGTTTTTTCTGCAGCTCTCTTGCATATTTCTGTACCCCTTGCCTCTTTCGCCACCCATCGTCTCTCTTTCTGCACCCCTGTTGCCTCTTTCTGCACCTCTCTTGCTTCTTTCTGCACCCCCTTGCCTGCTTCTGCACCCCTCTTCCCTCTGTCTGCACCCCTCTCCCCTCTTTCTGCACCCCTCTTGCCTCTTTCTGCACCCCTCTTGCCTCTTTCTGCACCTCTGTTCCTTCTTTCTGCACTTCTTTTGTTTTTCTGCAGCTCTCTTGCATATTTCTGTACCCCTTGCCTCTTTCGCCACCCATCGTCTCTCTTTCTGCACCCCTGTTGCCTCTTTCTGCACCTCTCTTGCTTCTTTCTGCACCCCCTTGCCTGCTTCTGCACCCCTCTTCCCTCTGTCTGCACCCCTCTTGCCTCTTTCTGCACTCCTTTTGCCTCTTTCTGCACCCTCTTGCCTCTTTCTGCACCTCTGTTCCTTCTTTCTGCACTTCTTTTGTTTCTTACTACAGCTCTCTTGCTTCTTTCTACACCCCCTTGCCTCTTTCTCCACCCCTCTTCCCTCTTTCTGCACCCCTGTTGCCTCTTTCTGCACCTCTGTTCCTTCTTTCTGCACTTCGTTTGTGTCTATCTGTACATTTCTTGCTTCTTTCTGCACCCCTCTTACTTCTTTCTGCACCCCTCGTGCCTCTTTCTGAACCCCTCTTCCCTCTTTTTGCACCCCTCTTGCCTCTATCTGCACCTCTGTTGATTCTTTCTGCACTCCTCCTATTTCTTTCTGCACCTCTCTTGTTTCTTTCTGCACCACTTGTCCTTTTTTATGCATCCCTCTTACCTCTTTTTGCACCCCTCTTGCCTCTTTCTGCACCTCTGTTCCTTCTTTCTGCACTTCTTTTGTTTCTTTCTGCACCTCACTTGCTTCTTTCTATTCCCCTCTTGACACTTTCTCCAACCCCGTTCCTCCTTTTTGAATTTCTGTTGCTTCTTTCTGCACTTCTCTTGCTTCTTTCTGCACCTCTTTCCCTTCTTTCTGCAAACCCTTGTGCCTCTTCCTGCACCCCTCTTCCTTCCCTCTTTCTTCACCCCTCTTGCCTCTTTCTGCACCTCTGTTCCTTCTTTCTGCACTTCTTTTGTTTCTTTCTGCACGTCTCTTGCTTCTTTCTGCACACCTTGTGCCTCTTTCTGAACCCCTCTTCTCACTTTTTGCATCCCTCTTGCCTCTTTCTGCACCTCTGTTGCTTCTTTCTGCACTCTCTTGCTTCTTTCTATACCTCTCTTGCTTCTTTCTGCACCACTCATGCTTCTTTCTGCACTCATCTTCCCTTTTTCTGCACCCCTCTTGCCTCTTTCTGCACCTCTGTTCCTTCTTTCTGCACTTCTTTTGCTTCTTTCTGCACCTCTCTTGCTTATTTCTGCTTATCTCTTGCCTCTTTCTCCACCCCTCTTCCTCCTTTCTGCATCTCTGTTGCTTCTTTTGGCACTTCTCTTGTTTCTTTCTGAACCCCTCGTGTCTCTTTCTGCATCCCTTTTCCCTCTTTCTGAACCTTTCTTGCCTCTCTCTGCACCTCTGTTCCTTCTTTCTGCACTTCTTTTGCTTCTTTCTGCAACCCTCTTGCCTCTTTCTCTACCCCTCTTACCCCTTTCTGCATCTCTGTTGCTTGTTTCTGCACTTCTCTTGTCTCTTTCTCCACCCTTGTTCCCTCTTTCTGCACCTCTGTTGCTTCTTTCTGCATTTCTCTTGCCTTTCTCCACCCTCCTTCCCTCTTTCTGCACCTCTGTTGTTTCTTTCTGTACTTCTCTTGCTTCTTTCTGCACCCCTCGTGCCTGTTTCGGCACCCCTCTTCCCTCTTTCTGCACCTCTCTTGCCTCTTTCTGCACTTCTCTTCCCTCTTTCTGCACCACAGTTGTTTCTGCACTTCTCTTGTCTCTTTCTGCACCTTTGTTGCTTCTTTCTGCACCCCTCGTGCCTCTATCTGCACCCTCTGTGCCTCTTTCTGTACCCCGTGTGCCTCTTTCTGTACCCCTCTTTCCTCTTTTTGCACCCCTCTTCCCTCTTTCTGCACCTCTCTTGACCCTTTCTGCACTTCTCTTGCCTCTTTCTGCACCACTGTTGTTTTTTTCTACACTTCTCTTGCCTCTTTCTGTACCACCTTCCCTCTTTCTGCACATCCCTTCCCTCTTTCTGCACTTCTCTTCCCTCTATCTGCACTTCTCTTCTCTCTTTCTGCACCCCTCTTGCCTCTGTCTGCACCTCACTTGCCTCTTTCTGCACCTCTCCTGCCTCTTTCTGCACATGTCTTGCCTCTTTCTGCACTTCTCTTCCTTTTTTCTGCACCTTTCTTATTTCTTTCTGCAACTCTCTTGTCTGTTTTATCATCTGTTGCTTTTTTCAGCAGTTCTCTTGCCTCTTTCTGTACTTATTTTGCCTGTTTCTGCAACTCTTATCTCTTTCATCACTTCTCTTGCTTCTTTCTGCACCTCTGTTGCTTCTTTCTGCACCCCTCTTGCCTCTTTCTGCACCCCTCGTCCCTTTTTCTGCACCTCTCTTGCCTCTTTCTGTACCTCTCGCCTCTTTATGCACCTCTGTTCCCTCTTTCTGCATCTCTCTTGCCTGTTTCTGCAACTCTCTTGCCTCTTTCTGCAGTTCTCTTTCCTGTTTCTGCACCTCTTTTGACTCTTTCTGCACTTCTCTTGCTTCTTTCTGTGCCTTTTTTCCTCTTTCTGCACATGTCATACCTATGTAGGCAAATTTAGAAATTAGCATTTAAAAAACCTTAGAAATTCACTGAAAAAAACCAGAGGTTTCAAGGGACGTTATAGTTAGGAATTAGCAGTTAAAAAACCTTTGAAATTCACTGAAAATACCATAGGTTTCAGGGACGTTATAGTTATAAATTAGCATTTAAAAAATCTTGGAAATTCACTGAAAAAATCACAGATTTCAGGGACGTTATAGTTAGTTGGACATTTCACTCATACAAAACCAGAGAAATTTGGCCGTTATAGTTAGTTGAGCTAACTATAACTCGCGCCCCCGCAATGCACTGCTGATGACGTCACATATTACATCACTCATGACATGGTCAGTGACATCACTGATGACATCACCGATGACATCACTGATGACATCTCAAATGACATCATTGATGACATCACTGATGACATCATCCACGTGATCATCTGATGCACCTCCCCACACCCTAATATAACCTTTGATACACCCACTCTAAAATACAGACTACCATTCTCGAAGCCATAGACACACCAATACCAGTTAGTACATACCCACTCACTGATTCCTAGGTCTACACTAGGCCTGGGCAGAAAACTACGCTACGCTCGCGTAGTTTGCGTAGTTTGCGCAACTACGCGCTACGCGAATTGCACGTAGCACAGTGCAAAAACGCGTAGCGTAGCGGGCATTTTTTGCTTGCTCGCGGTCCTCAACGTCAAGTTGGCGACCGCGGCGAGCAAATGACTATCCCGGCGAGACTTTTTCCTCGTTCGCGATCAGCAACATCAAGTTGCCGATCGCGGCGTGAAAATAAACCTCCCGGCGAGATTCTCAACGCGAGGAGGTCAGGTTTCTCATTGCGAGTGGTCGCGTATGCTCGCGACCGCTCGCGATGAGAAACTACCAGTCTGCGTTGAGAAAACTGCTGCTCGAGTACAAATCTACTCGAGCGGCAGAAAATGACCGCTTGCACTGTGCAAGATGCCGTTTGCAATGATTGCACAGTCCGGACAAGCATCCGGCACTGTGCAATCATTGCGAACAGCATTTCCTACCGCACTACGCAGTTCGCGTAGTGCTACGCGTAGCTCGTGAAGTGCACTTCGCGTAGCTACGCGTAGCGCTACTATGCGAACTACGCCCAGGCTTAGTCTACACACACATCCACTCACTCACCCATTCAGTCACTCAGACATGCAGTCACTCATCAATACAGCCACTATCATATGCACTCATACACCCATACACACTCACACACCGCCACTCACCCATAGTTACTCACACACCTAGTCAGTCATACAAAGAATCAATCACATTCCCATTTACTCACCTATACAGTTATAAACACACCACCTCACTTATTCATACAGATACTGTTGGACTTGGCCCTTTTTGAAGGGTCATCCCTGAACTTTTTACCTTCCTCCTGTATTTTTTCTGACCTGTTGTTGGCTGTTTTATGACTCTTCGCACTTTACCACTGCTATTCAGTGCTAAAGTGCATATGCTCTCTGTTATAAATTGGTATATGGATTAGTGATTCCATGATTGGTTGGTTTGGTTTACTTGTCAGACCCTAGTACAGTGCACTGAGTGTGCCCAGGGCTTGTAAACCAAATGCTGCTGGTGGGCTTGCAGCACTGGTTGTGCCACCCACAGAAGCAGCCTGTAAAAGTGTGTCTCAGGCCTGCCATTGCAGAGCCTGTGTGCAGTCTGGTACTGCCATGTTGACTGGGCAAGTGCACCCACTTGCCAGTCCCTAAACCTTCCCTTTTCTGCATATTAGTCACCCCTATGGTAGGCCCAAGGGCAGGGTGCATTGTAAGTATAAGGTAGGACATGCCCTGGTGTGTGTGGCATGTCCTAATAGTGAATTACAGCCATTTTTGTTTTTCACTATTGCAAGGCTACCTGTTCCCCATAGGCCAGACTGGGCAGTTTGATTATTACATCTTATAATCCTAACTGACCCAGGGAACATGGTAGAAAAACAATTTAGTATGCCTGAACTCAGAATGTTAAAATACATATTTTAGTGAAGTTGGTTTTAACATTCTGTGTTTGAAAATACCACTTTTAGAAAGTAGGTATTTTCTTGCCTAACTATCCAAGCCTGCCTCTGCTAGGTTGTGTATTCCTTGTCTGGAGTTTGAGTGACAGGGGCTGGGGGATTCCAGGAGACAGGGTGAGTCAGCCCAGGGCTGAATGAGAGATCTGCATGTAGATGGGTGGGAGGAGTTGCACCTGGGACCTGAATAGGGCTGTGCCTTCCCTCCACAATGCTGGTTCCACCTCCTGTGGTGCGTCTGATGTCCCTGGCCTACACTGTGAAAGGAAAGAAGGAGTCTTGTCAACAAAGTGCTCCAGGACTGACAAGAACTGGTTTGGACTAGGCAGAGGCCTCTCTGCCTTCAGAGAACAAAGGGAAAATGAGTATAAAAGAGGAGACCCAAACCCCAGAACTTTAGATCAGATCACTTTGGGAAACAAGAAGAACCTTTGCTGAGGAGAGGAACCAGAGAAACTGAGGAGGAGACTATCCCTAAGCTGAGTGCTGTTTGGGGGATTGGCCTGCAGTGGTTGCCTGACTGCCAAAGAAAGGAGAGAGGAACTTTGTGTGTACTTTCATCAACTTGTAAAAGATCTCCAAGGGCTTGAGAGAAGAGCTTGCCTCCTGCTGAAGTCTCAGGGACAACAGACTTCACCAACCAGCTCCCCAAGAGTCTTTCTGGAAAGTGCCTGCTGCTGGGCTGGACTTTCTGAGGGACTGCGTGTCGCAAGGAGCTGGAAGCGCAACTCACGAAGGAGAAGCGTCACCGCCGCAGCCGAAGCGACTGGCATCGCCAAAGAAAAGGATCGACGTCGCATCAGACGCCGCCGCATCAACGGAGAAGAGTGTCGCAGCCGCTGTCGCAGCGTTGCCGAAGCGCCTCGCATCGCCGGAGAAGAGGACCGACGTCGCATCAGATGCAGCCGCATCATCGGAAAGCGTGTCGCAGGGCCTGTCGCGGCTCAGAAGAATCGTTGAGCCGCCGCACGGCCGTTGGGCGTGCACGCATCGTGTCGCATCAAGAAGAAGACGCCATCTTTGTTCATTGCACCGGATCTTCATCGCATCACGGCGTTGCTGGTCGCATCGCCACGGAAGTGCAGTAAGAAACCGATGCATCACCTCCCCACGCCGAAAAGAACCAACGCATCCCCTACGCATCAGTAGGGACCCGACGCATCACTGTTCTTGCGTGTAAGGAACCGACGCATCACATTCCCTGCAACACTTTCGTTGTATAGCGTTACGCATCCAAAGGTACATTGAACTCAAAGTGTCGCATTTACCATCTTAAAGAGAACTGAGTTAATTCTACCATTTTTGAAGTACAGTATTGTGGATTTTTGTCGTTTGTGGTCTTGTGTTAAAACTATATAAAAGATACTTATTTTTAATATACAACTGGTGTGATGTCCATCTGTAGTGTTGTCACTTGATTACTGTATGTGTTCACAAATGCTTTACACACTGCCTCTGAGATAAGCCTGTCTGCTCGTGCCAAGCTACCAAGGGGTGAGCAGGGGTTATTTTAGAGTGTACCCCTTACCCTGACTAGACGCATAGAGGTCCCTATTTGGTCAAAGGTACCTACCTCTGCCAACTAGAGACCCCCAAATCTAACAGATACTAACACATACTTACTCTCTTATACAAACACTGACACAAGCACACACTCATCCATACAGCCACTCTCACAATCACTCACTCTCACATATAGTCACTTATATACTCCAACACTCACATATACTGCCTTTCACATATGTAGTTACTCACACATGTACCACTGAGACATCCATTTACTCACTAACACAGCCATACACACACTCACCCACCCATACAGCCCCTCACAGCTGTACTCTTGAACCCCTACACCCAGTGAATCACCCACTCACACACATCCATGCAGGGAGTCATACACCCCCTACCCACCCACACAGACACTCAGGCACCCATACAGGTACTCAGACAACCAATCAATAACCCATATAGACACTCATGTAGCTACTCACCAACCCATGCAGCCGCTTACACACCAACTGACAGACTGATACAGACATTCACACAGATTAGTCACTAACCCATACATTCAGTAAAACATGTTTAATCACTCACTTATACAGTCAGTCACGCACCTACTAAATCATCCATTCAGACACTCACACACCCACTCATTCTTCAATACACCTTGGCGTATATATATATATAAAACATACTTAAACTTTTCAGAAACACACAGTCAGTGGATGATGTCATCAGTGATGTCATTTGAGATGTCATGAGTGATGTCATCAGTGATGTCACTGACCATGTCATGAGTGATGTAATATGTGTCGTCATCAGCAGTGCATTGCGGGGGCACGAGTTATAGTTAGCTCAACTAATTATAACAGCCGAATTTCTCTGGTTTTGTACGAGTGAAATGTCTAACTAACTATAACGACCCTGAAACCTGTGTTTTTTTCAGTGAATATATATATATATATATATATATATATATACATACACATATATATATAATCCACCAAACTTCTAAGCTTCTGAGGCGCACTCCCAGCAGACTGCACCATCCGGTTTTCATTTAAGGAAAAACTCACGTTGCTGCTCCTTGGTACATTCTCTTATGACCTGACGCGTTTCAAGGCTTTATGCCTCTTTCTCAAAGGTCGTTAGCAAACTGACTTGCGCAGGCAGTTCTGTTTATACAATTTATTACATGCCACGCCCTAAGTGGGCCACGCACAGTGCGCTTTGCATGTTGGAATCGGTAGTCCAATACAGAACAAAATAACACCTATAGTAGGTCCTGCTGAAAAGTCACAAATTAAAAGCATTCCTTTATACCCTAAGTGGGCCCTGGAGCAGCGCTGAGTTCATATTGTCCCAATCTGCTGCGCCGACCGGGTTTGGAAGGTTCCGACCCGCGGCCTCCCACTTGCTCAGAGGATGTTGCTGCCCCACGGCAGGACTGCCGTGTCGTCAATAATCCACCAAGCGTCCAAGCTTCTAGGCGCACTCCCAGCAGACTGCACCATCCGGTTTTCATTTAAGGAAAAACTCACGTTGCTGCTCCTTGGTACATTCTCTTATGACCTGACGCGTTTCAAGGCTTTATGCCTCTTTCTCAAGGTCGTTAGCAAACTGACTTGAGCAGGCAGTTCTGTTTATACAATTTATTACATGCCACGCCCTAAGTGGGCCACGCCCAGTGCGCGCTTTGCATGTTGGAATCGGTAGTCCAATACAGAACAAAATAACACCTATAGTAGGTCCTGCTGAAAAGTCACAAATTAAAGCATTCCTTTATACCTAAGTGGGCCTGGAGCATGCGCGAGTTCATATTGTCCCAATCTGCTGCGCCGACCGGGTTTGGAAGGTTCCGACCCGCGGCCTCCCACTTGCTCAGAGGATGTTGCTGCCCCCATGGCAGGACTGCCGTGTCGTCAATAATCCACCAAGCGTCCAAGCTTCTAGGCGCACTCCCAGCAGACTGCACCATCCGGTTTTCATTTAAGGAAAAACTCACGTTGCTGCTCCTTGGTACATTCTCTTATGACCTGACGCGTTTCAAGGCTTTATGCCTCTTTCTCAAAGGTCGTTAGCAAACTGACTTGCGCATGCAGTTCTGTTTATACAATTTATTACATGCCACGCCCTAAGTGGGCCACGCACAGTGCGCGCTTTGCATGTTGGAATCGGTAGTCCAATACAGAACAAAATAACACCTATAGTAGGTCCTGCTGAAAAGTCACAAATTAAAGCATTCCTTTATACCCTATGGGACAATATGAACTCGCGCTGCTCCAGGGCCCACTTAGGGTATAAAGGAATGCTTTAATTTGTGACTTTCAGCAGGACTACTATAGGTGTTATTTTGTTCTGTATTGGACTACCGATTCCAACATGCAAGCGCGCACTATGCGTGGCCCACTTAGGCGTGGCATGTAATAAATTGTATAAACAGAACTGCCTGCAGCAAGTCAGTTTGCTAACGACCTTTGAGAAGAGGCATAAAGCCTTGAAACGCGTCAGGTCATGAGAGAATGTGCCAGGGGCAGCAACGTGAGTTTTCCTTAAATGAAAGCCGGATGGTGCAGTCTGCTGGAGTGCGCCCTAGAAGCTTGGGCGCTTGGTGGATTATTGACGACACGTCAGTCCTGCCGTGGAGGCAGCAACATCCTCTGAGCAAGTGGAGGCAGCGGTCGGAGCCTTCCAAACCCGGTCGGCGCAGCAGATTGGGACAATATGAACTCGCCGCTGCTCCAGGGCCCACTTAGGGTATAAAGGAATGCTTTTAATTTGTGACTTTTCAGCAGGACCTACTATAGGTGTTATTTTGTTCTGTATTGGACTACCGATTCCAACATGCAAGCGCGCACTGTGCGTGGCCCACTAGAGGCGTGGCATGTAATAAATTGTATAAACAGAACTGCCTGCGCAAGTCAGTTTGCTAACGACCTTTGAAAGAGGCATAAAGCCTTGAACGCGTCAGGTCATGAGAGAATGTACCAAGGAGCAGCAACGTGAGTTTTCCTTAAATGAAAGCCGGATGGTGCAGTCTGCTGGGAGTGCGCCCTAGAAGCTTGGATGTTTGGTGGATTATTGACGACACGGCAGTCCTGCCGTGAGGGCAGCAACATCCTCTGAGCAAGTGGGAGGCCGCGAGTCGGAACCTTCCAAACCCGGTCGGCGCAGCAGATTGGGACAATATGAACTTGCGCGCTGCTCCAGGGCCCACTTAGGGTATAAAGGAATGCTTTTAATTTGTGACTTTTCAGCAGGACCTACTATAGGTGTTATTTTGTTCTGTATTGGACTACCGATTCCAACATGCAAGCGCGCACTGTGCGTGGCCTACTTAGGCGTGGCATGTAATAAATTGTATAAACAGAACTGCCTGCGCAAGTCAGTTTGCTAACGACCTTTGAGAAAGAGGCATAAAGCCTTGAAACGCGTCAGGTCATAGAGAGAATGTACCAAGGAGCAGCAACGTGAGTTTTTCCTTAAATGAAAACAGGATGGTGCAGTCTGCTGAAGTGCGCCCTGAAGCTTGGACGTTTGGTGGATTATTGACGACTACGGCAGTCCTGCCATGGGGGCAGCAACATCCTCTGAGCAAGTGGGAGGCCGCGGGTCGGAACCTTCCAAACCCGGTCGGCGCAGCATATTGGGACAATATGAACTCGCGCGCTGCTCCAGGGCCCACTTAGGGTATAAAGGAATGCTTTTAATTTGTGACTTTTCAGCAGGACCTACTATAGGTGTTATTTTGCTCTGTATTGGACTACCAATTCCAACATGCAAAGCGCGCACTGTGCGTGGCCCACTTAGGGCGTGGCATGTAATAAATTGTATAAACAGAACTGCCTGCGCAAGTCAGTTTGCTAACGACCTTTGAGAAAGAGGCATAAAGCCTTGAAACGCGTCAGGTCATAAGAGAATGTACCAAGGAGCAGCAACGTGAGTTTTTCCTTAAATGAAAACCGGATGGTGCAGTCTGCTGGGAGTGCGCCCCTAGAAGCTTGGACGTTTGGTGGATTATTGACGACACGGCAGTCCTGCCGTGGGGGGCAGCAACATCCTCTGAGCAAGTGGGAGGCCGCGGGTCGGAACCTTCCAAACCCGGTCGGCGCAGCAGATTGGGACAATATGAACTTGCGCGCTGCTCCAGGGCCCACTTAGGGTATAAAGGAATGCTTTTAATTTGTGACTTTTCAGCAGGACCTACTATAGGTGTTATTTTGTTCTGTATTGGACTACCGATTCCAACATGCAAAGCGCGCACTGTGCGTGGCCCACTTAGGGCGTGGCATGTAATAAATTGTATAAACAGAACTGCCTGCGCAAGTCAGTTTGCTAACGACCTTTGAGAAAGAGGCATAAAGCCTTGAAGCGCGTCAGGTCATAAGAGAATGTACCAAGGAGCAGCAACGTGAGTTTTCCTTAAATGAAAACCGGATGGTGCAGTCTGCTGGGAGTGCGCCCTAGAAGCTTGGACGTTTGGTGGATTATTGACGACACGGCAGTCCTGCCGTGGGGGCAGCAACATCCTCTGAGCAAGTGGGAGGCCGCGGGTCGGAACCTTCCAAACCCGGTCGGCGCAGCAGATTGGGACAATATGAACTCGCGCGCTGCTCCAGGGCCCACTTAGGGTATAAAGGAATGCTTTTAATTTGTGACTTTTCAGCAGGACCTACTATAGGTGTTATTTTGTTCTGTATTGGACTACCGATTCCAACATGCAAAGCGCGCACTGTGCGTGGCCCACTTAGGGCGTGGCATGTAATAAATTGTATAAACAGAACTGCCTGCGCAAGTCAGTTTGCTAACGACCTTTGAGAAAGAGGCATAAAGCCTTGAAACGCGTCAGGTCATAAGAGAATGTACCAAGGAGCAGCAACGTGAGTTTTTCCTTAAATGAAAACCGGATGGTGCAGTCTGCTGGGAGTGCGCCCCTAGAAGCTTGGACGTTTGGTGGATTATTGACGACACGGCAGTCCTGCCGTGGGGGGCAGCAACATCCTCTGAGCAAGTGGGAGGCCGCGGGTCGGAACCTTCCAAACCCGGTCGGCGCAGCAGATTGGGACAATATGAACTTGCGCGCTGCTCCAGGGCCCACTTAGGGTATAAAGGAATGCTTTTAATTTGTGACTTTTCAGCAGGACCTACTATAGGTGTTATTTTGTTCTGTATTGGACTACCGATTCCAACATGCAAAGCGCGCACTGTGCGTGGCCCACTTAGGGCGTGGCATGTAA
Organism: Calotriton arnoldi; assembly: GCA_963921515.1. Lineage (NCBI taxonomy): Eukaryota > Metazoa > Chordata > Amphibia > Caudata > Salamandridae > Calotriton > Calotriton arnoldi. Next base: position 128,153 of record CAWUFW010013669.1, on the reverse strand, counting down.
TAAATTGTATAAACAGAACTGCCTGCGCAAGTCAGTTTGCTAACGACCTTTGAGAAAGAGGCATAAAGCCTTGAAACGCGTCAGGTCATAAGAGAATGTACCAAGGAGCAGCAACGTGAGTTTTTCCTTAAATGAAAACCGGATGGTGCAGTCTGCTGGGAGTGCGCCCCTAGAAGCTTGGACGTTTGGTGGATTATACATATATATATATATATATATATATATACACACACACACACACACACACACACACAGCCACCCACATAACGTTAGCTATGCCAAAACCTATACCCTGAGTCCCCCTGACCTCCATCTCCACTATGTCTCCCCATCTGCTGCAGCCGACCTGCTGCGCTGCCTGAAAGAAACAAACACTTTACTTAAGGAGAGCACACCTTTCAGTTCTCCTTTCAGGTTGACTTGACCTTTGTCCCAAAAACTGGGACATAAGCTTAAAATTAAGGAAAGCGTTGGGACACCTGGACAGTCCTTTCAAAACTGGAACTGTCGGGGAAATCTGGGACGTCTGGTCACCCTAGCAAAGACAGACAAGGGAGTAGCTGCAGCGCACCTACTCTTCAGTAGGCGTTAGTCACAGGTATCCCCAGCTGTCTAAACATGTCTACGAGAAAGAAAAACATCATCTAAAGTGGGAGAAAACTACCTGGACAGAGTAGTGTTGGTAATATGGCATGCTGCAGAACTACAATACAGTCTCAGGAGATGGCAACCAGATTAACCGTGTACACAAACACACAGTTATATTTAAGTGTTACTGCAGACAAAAGCAGAAGTCTCGCTCATAAATTGCATGTAATGAAGGTATAAGGCGCCAACCAGCAGATGTCAAATGCACTCGAAGCACTTCCTGCTTTAGTGCCGAAGCCTTGGGCTTTTGCAAAGTCGTACGTGCTTAGCTGCAATTATTTAAAACAAGAAGATAAAGGCGCGCAAGGAGCGTGCACGCTCCTGCTTGATCCCGCGGCAATACTCCATGGGAGTTAAATTGCAAGAAAGGTGGGACATGCTCCCACCATGAGCCATTTGCAGACTACAATTTTTAAAGGACACACAGATAAGCCAACACAAAGCATGGGAGGAGTCAGATCCCACAAAGTACAGACAACAGATCGCCTAACAGCACAAGCACTGTTTAGGCTCGACCTAAAAAAGGAAGCCTAGTGAAATCAAATATTTGCCCTACGTCACACCATTTGGTTAAGTAGGAAAGCTGGGATTGATCCCTGGTCTTCTGGGTGCACTTTGTGCAACTCAGAGCGTGGGTGGCAGGCAGAAGCCTCAGCGTGGCTCGGCTCATTTTAGGTTGGAGGTTCCAAGAGGACTGCGAGCTGAGCCAGAGCCAGGTGTCTGGCTCAAGTCTGGCTCAAGCTCTCAGTGGCTCGCCAAACTCTAGCATATTAAAACAGCTGATGTGGTTAGAATGTGCTTGAACTGGGCTGAAAAAGATGAGATGATCTGTAAAGGTGTTGCAGCCTAAGAAGAGTAACTAAGAATCATTCATAAATGCGTGCCCGCTGTTACTAAGGGCATGTCCTTATACATGTGGCCTGAAATCACATTGGCCTCCATCTACTGATCCTCTTTTTTCCTCTTACTCCTGATCCTCTTTTTTCCTCTTACTCCTGATCCTCTTTTTTCCTCCTACTCCTGAGTCACCTCCTCCTACTGCTCTTACTACGCCTAGTTGTCTCCTCCTCTACATTACAACCATCCTGTTCATTCTCATCTCAGCCCTTCTTCTCCTTCTGGGCCTGTCCTCCCATTCCTCCTCCTGCTCTTGCCACCAGTTGTCCTCCTCCTGATTTGCCTCCTCCTCACTTTCCTACTGGTGCCCCCCTGATTCTCTTACTGGTTCTGACACTCTGTGTCTTAGTTCTTCATTCTCCTAGTCCTCTACTGGACCTGGTCCTGTTCCATTAGGTCCTGATCCCTGTTCTACCGTGTTCCTTCTAGTCCCGGTGGCTCTTGCTGTCCTCATCATCCTCCCGATCTGACATCGGTTCACCCTCCTTTTTCTCATCAACTTCCTGGTTCTCCTAATTGCCCTCAATGGGTCCATCTTGTCCTCGTCTTCCCATTCTTCCTGTTCCTCATCCTCCAGGTCCAGATCCTCCTGGTTTTCTTGGTCCTGGCTCTTCTAGTTTTGGTCCTCCTCCAGGTCCTAGGGTGTTTGTTGGTCATTCTGTTCCTCTTCCTTATCCTCATGGTCCTGGCCCCCCTGGACCAGGTCCCGTGGTCCGATTAATTATGGTTCAGGACCTGTTGACCTTCATCCTTCTGATCTTTCTTCTCCTGGTTTCCCTGGCCTTCTGCCCTGATCTCCCTGGCCATGATCTTTTTGCTCCTTTTACTCTCTTTCCAGCAGGCCTTGATTCTCCTGGTTGTGGTTTTCCTGGTATAGGTTAGATTCTTGGTCCCCCTGGTCTGTACTTCGCCCTTTTTGACCTGGTCCTGTTCCTGCTCCTCTTGCTCCCACTTGTCCTCTTTGTTTTAATCGTCTTGGTCCTTATGGTCATGATCCTTGTTCCCTGGGTCCTTGTCCCCCTGGACTGGGTTCCAGGGCCGTACTGCTTAGACTGCCATTTTCCCAGTGTGCTGCAGGCTATTGAGCTACTTTCTGAGCAGGATAAGCTGCTATATCCCCAGCATGCAGCCATGGGCCAGTCTGATCACCGCCCCTGGCAGTGTGTGGCTGATTTGAAACTTTCCACCAGTCTTGGGTTTTGTTTCCATTCCATCCATGCCTCATTCCCATTCCCCTGGTCCTCTTGGTCCTCATCTTCCTGGCCCCCTTGTTCTGGTCTTTAAGGTTGTGGTCCCCCTGGCCCTCGTCCTCCTGGAGCTGGTTGTCCTGGTCCTCCTGGTCCCAGTTCTCAACTTGGTTTTAAGCCTCCTGGAATTGATCATCTTGTTGATAGTGCTCCTCCAGGTCTTGGTCCTGTTCATGGATGTCCTAGTCCTGGTCCAATTATTAGGTCTCCTTGTCCCGGTCGTTTTTCTTATTCTCTTGCTCCTCTTGGACCTTTATACTAATCTTCCTGAGTCTGGTCCTCCTGGTTCTGTTCCTCATGGCACTGCTCTACCTGGCCCTAGCCTACCTGATCCTCTGTGTCCTGAAGGTCCTCCTGGTCCCATTGTTCTTCCAGGTTTTGGTCCTCCTGGCCCTGATCCTTTTAATCCTCCTGCTTGCAGTCCTCCTGGTGCTGACTGCCCCTCTGCCCTCTGGTCCTAATTATCTTTGCCTAGCTTTGGGAAGCCAGGCCATCCTGGTGGTTCTAATCCTCCCTGTGATGCTGGTCCTCAACCTCCTCATTCACCCTTAATACCACCTTATAGCCTGTCACTAATTGTTTTCTTTTTTTAAAGTGGCTCTACATTTTTATGGGGGGGAGGGGGGTTGAATGGTGTAGAACTGAAAAAGAGAGGCCATGCGAAATCCACCTCAACACATCCAAAGAGCATCAGCAGGACATGCCTACTGAAGACACTGAGGTTAAGGCTGCAGAGGACTATGTGTAGCCAGCATGTTTCATGGTATGAAAGTGGAAAGTTAACTCTGCTGGTTAGTGCACTATCTGGAGGTATATGCATATTGTCATTGGTTACAGGTTTTAAGCACCATGAAATAGCACAGAAAGGTAATGTGACTGCCTTAGATGATAGGGCGAAATGTGAAGGTCATAGATTTGTTCATTATGTAATATGCTGCAGAGGTCTTTGTGATATCTGTAGGTCACAAGGTACAAGTGTGGTAAATATTTTAAATGAGTAATGCGGTAACTTCAAACAGTTACCTGCAATCAGCAAGGTATCCGTTTGAAACCATGAAGCTTTTAACTCTATCTTACCTTGCTGAAACTATGATAAAATTGGTTTTGACAGGGTGCACTAAATATGGTTAGGTGCCACAAAATCAGCCTGAATAGTGTCCTATATTTGTAAGTATTTATACTCACAGTGATAGATATACCTGGCACTGGTAAAGGAGCATGCATCTACTTACATACTGAGGTCTAGAAAATGTAAACAAAGAAACTTTTCAGACCTCACTTTACCTCTTGGCAACTTGTGAAGTGGTATCCTGTTGTATAGTGGCTTTCCACAATGGACAGCTGCAAGGATCCAGCTGGGCTTGGTGTAAGCTCAAAATGTTCTCAGCCAGGGCAAAATTAGTTGATAGGTCTAAGGAAGAAATGTGCATTACCCCCACAGGCTGCCTCTGGTGCTCCTGGCAAAACACAGTCAATGTGTGCCAGCACTGTAGCTGTTTCCCGGTGTCAAGGCACTTCACTGGGTCACTGACTGGAAGAATTGCTGAGATCAGCCCGATTAACAGATTCAGCTCAAGACTAGCAAGCAGTTCAAGAATCCGGCTGCATCCCACTCTTTTCTAGCACCATACAGAGCAATGTCCATGGTTTCGAACTGCCCCTCAATGCACTTTACACTCTATAAACTTGGTGATGAAGTGACCAAAAATAGACAGTGATCCTATGAGATTGCATCTCTCAGTTTCCTGTCTAAAACTAGTCTAAAACCATGTCTGTGAATCAGTAGGTGTACCTCTAGTTTAATTCTACTGTCTGACTAGACTGCTGTGAATTTATTGCATCAATAGCTATGGAGTGAGTATGGGTTCTTCATATCAGCCTGCATGTGCTCCCTACCTGGTTTCCTACTAACTTCTGGCTGTAGGTTATGACCATGTAACTCTTAGTAGGCTGGCTGGTCTTGCAATGTACTGCTAGCTTCTGCAAGTATACTGAGGCAACAGATGTGTCGTGTCACATGGAATTGTCTTTGGGAGGTGGTGTGTATGCCAGTGTCTTCACATTCTTTGTAGGTAGTCTTGCTAATGTTTGGTGTTGAAATTCGGTACATTTTAATTTTTATTTTGTATGGCAGCCAGGAGAAGGGTGAAATCATACTGCAATGTTGGCCCATCTGCAGGAGGTAAGACGGAAGTCATGTCTTGTTTGTAGTGTTGGCTGATGTGCTATGGACTGGTAGTGTTTTTTTGTGGTGTGTTGTGTTGTATGCAGGGGCGTAGCTTCGGGGGGGGTGTTACACCCACCTAATAAATGTATTTTCTGATAAATAGTTGGGTACAGGTGCTTTCAGTTGGGTATTGTGAGATATCAGTCAGATTTCATCAGGGGTTTTTACAGACACAAACAAAAACACACACACTCTCTCCTCTGTTTTGAAAGTCCTCAGAATATTGGTTATTTTACAAAATATTGTGTTTTCTCTCTTAGTACTTCTACCAATCTGCATTTCTCTCCATTTCCACTGCCCCTTAGGCCCCTTTCATGCACACTGCTTGTCCTATAATGTATTTAAACAATATATACCAGCCTGATGTCAGAAATCTGAAGCTCACATCCCCCCAATCTTACTTACCAACCTACTCCCCTGGTTGTATGGTATTGTATGTAGTGGTATTGTGTGGAAAAGTGTGGCAAGATGCAGTGCTGCATGATATTGTGTGGTGTCATACAGTTTTGGATGGAATTAGATGTAGGTTCCATATTTAAGTATCTAAGGTGTGGAGTAATATGGTGCTGTGTTTTGTCTGTCTTCAAAGCCAGAGGCTCTATCTTGTGGCCGTATTATACCATCTCATCTCAAGCATGGATCTTTGGTCTTCTGATGCATCACACGCAACTTTTTGCACGCTGTCCATTGCTCCGAGGAGAAGGCGCGAGTGCCCGAGGGAGACGCGAGCAAGAGACGCCGCTGCTGTCTGTCAACCGCGGTGGTGCATTTGAGGCAGTTCAGTTCGGGGGCTCCATGTAATTGTAATTGTAATTGTAAATTGGTACTTATAGAGCGCACAGCTACTCAAAAGAGTGTCCCGGCGCTGTAAGACCTCAAGACAGACAACTGAAAGTAATAACTAGCGGATACTCAGCACAATGTACTATTGCTGGAAAAACCATGTTTTCAAACATGGATTGCCCTGTTTGCCGCAGCCACCTGCTGCACTAAGAAGGACCAGTGGATCAAAATGATGGAGTTCGAATTCAGGCATTAAATCCACCTGACCACCTTTCCTGAAGTCCATGCGGTTCGCAGCCCTCGCCCATGCCTATGCACGCTGACTACGCTCGGGCTAACCAGGTTTCCATAGCCTATTGAGTCTACAGCCCAGAGCCCAGAGAAATAGCGGCAGGGTTACTATTTGGAGCCAGGGCCCTCCAGCAGCAGCAGGGGAGCGCATTGCTGCTGCTGCACCCCCAGCGAGTAAACCAGGATTATAGCGCATAGGCTATCTCCAGGAGGCAGGAGATAAGTGGCTGCAACACAGTCGGGTGGCTGCCTAGGGATACACACAGGGTTGAGCCCAGACACACAGAAGCCCAAGGCTGGGGTGGAGTTTGTGCGGATGGCGTTCCCCCCCCCTTGCCCCACTCCCCCTGCCTCAACAGTTCCTGCGCTTCCCCGCCTCAACATTTCCTACAGCTCCCAAAAAGCTCCAGAATTGGACAGCCGCAAGGAGTTGCCTGAGGCCCTCGCCTGCTCTTCCAAATTGAGCCTAAGGGGAGAGGTGCACTGGGAAGTGGGGCACGGGAGGAGGGGCTCCGCAGAGACAAGCCAAGCGGGGGGCGGGCTGAAATCCTTGACAGCGTGAAAATCAGGCCAGGTGCATGGGAAGCACATAGCACTCCTCCTGATGGTTGAGCCGGCGACAAATGGAAGCGGCCCGGCTAGGTCCATGGTGCTGATTGCTCTCTGCTGTGTGCTCCCTCACCCAGACCCCCGCAAGCTGGACTACTCTCGTTTGCTCACCTAACACAGTGGTGACCCCCAAGGATGGTCCACTTTTAAAAGCTAAACCAACTGCTGACAAAAAAATACGAGGATTGATTTAACAAACCTATATTAACCCAAACCATGAGCCGTCTGGACCAGTGATAGAACTCAGCTAACTGCCACAGTCCTGTCAATGATCAGACATCTCCCCCAGTGATGGTAAAGCGCTTGGTCGCTTGGTGGGGTAACAAGGCCCACCGGAGCAGAGGTTATGCGCTCAGAAAAGACAAGTTGGGCTCCGATTAATATGAGGCACAAACAGAGGTGCACCTGTGTGCTTAAAAACTACAACACATTTGAGCCCATCTCACAAACGGCACAACAGACTCAACAGGGTGTTGGTCCTCTCCCAAGTCTGTTGCTCGCCAGCAAGAACAACAGAGAAGCACCTTGAACAATTTAAATTTTCTAAAAAACCTAATGGATGCATTATTCTCACACAACAAGGATGCAAGAGGTCTACCAACTCCCATTTAGTCGCTCTCCTCTCCTATAACTGCTCAAAAACGATAGGTACCAAAGTTGACCCACGGTCACAGAAAACGATAGAGCAAAAGAAAAAATCACCTTTCCAAGGAGGAATGGGCCATAAAACGTATGGAAGTAAAAGACAAGCAGCTAACCCTAGTAACAGTCAATCTCACAATGGCTGGTACAGTAGTAGAAACTGCGGGGTCTGGCTCTTTGCAGGTAATCTTGGCAAACTCTAAGGAAACATTCTTATTTGGCAGCACCGCTACAAAACTTTCAATGCCACACCAGCTCAAGCCAAGCACCTGGAAGAAAAGAAGGGCCTCCTAGCTACTGCTGAGCTGCACCACGTCCTTACACAAATAGCACTAGCTATAGAGCCGCTGAACTCCTCACTTGACATTGAGGGAAACAACCGGTGTCCCCCTGCAAAACTGTCCTGGCTTATCAATCAGTATTCCAATTAAACAGCAGCAGCTCTCAGCCAGCAAAGCAGCAGGTCTTCTCACCCTGAAAGATCGGCAATCCTGTCATTAGAAGCCACTCCCCAACTTCAGGAATTGAGCCCAGCAGCATTCGACCTAAATAGGCTCCCTGCGGATTCCAATAAAACAGCAGCAGCTCTCAGCCAGCAAAGCAGCAGGTCTCCTCACCCTGAAAGATCGGCAATCCTGTCATTAGAAGCCACTCTCCAACTCCAGGAATTGAGCCCAGCAGCATTCGACCTAAATAGGTTCTCCATGGATCCTCATACTTCTCCCCTCCCCGTTATGGACCAGCTCAGAATTAACCTGGACGACTCCCAAAGCCCGTCAACATGACAAAAAGAGGGGTCACGGGACACCTGGGATGCTTTACTACACTTGTTCAAATTAGTAGTCAACGCATTAACATACCAGTCAAACAAACTTGAACAACAGGTGGACCTTCTCAATACCATGGCAATTTACGTCACGGCAATCGACTCCATAATAGGCGCCCTAAACTCGCTGATACAACGAGCACAGTTGAAGCAGATCAACTCACCTCAGTTTGCGAATGTGGCCCGGTGATATAGAAACTCGTTTGCCTCCCTGCCACCTTAGCCTCAGTGTTGACAGAAACAAAGCTCTAATTAAATCCAAGACCTTCGGCAGCACAAGAACCAAGTGCTCAAAACACTACGGACAGTGCTTTTAACAGGAAGCAACACATTGAGGCATCAAATATCACCTGTACCAGAGCAATGCAAGCGCTCATTCTCCTCTTAGGATGGGCGCACATAGCCGGGGCCAGTTACCTCTCATCCCACCGGCAAAATGTTACCACAAAAAACAGTACACGAGTCTCGAGAAAGGCTCATAATAAACAGCTCATAAAAGGAGTTACAACCACAGAGCCTGAGCAAATATAATCCATTTTCAGACCAGCCACTAGGTTTCCAGCTGAAGCAAATAACGCACAAGAGGAGGGAGCAGAACCTGGCCTTCAAGAGGATCCATCTAGTGGATCAAATTCCGTCAATGGAGATAATGGCAATGTGGAGCCTCCTAAAGCATCTCATGCGCAAACGGAATCTTTAACTATACGAAATAACCAACTGGCAAAGCAGGCACCTCAAGAGGCTCCAATCAACCCTGCCAAAACACTGGTTACAGATGAGGGACCACGCCCCGCGGCACATGCAGTCAAATCGCCAGGAAGTCAATCTCCACAAGTCGCCCTATGGATGTATGACGTTTTCACGCATGCGTTTATAACGCATGCCTTTACAACACAGACAATACAACGACCGCGTCGTTACCACACGTTCCATTACAACGCAAGTCGTTAAAACGACTTGCTTTAGGGAAGCGCTGGAGTTTGGAATAGTATATTTTACTATTCCAACTCCAGTCTGTGCAACAGTAGGGAAGGTGTTGGATTTAAAATCCAGCAATGAGTTTCCTAAAGCAAGGCGTTGTTATTACTTGCGTTGTAATGGAACACATGGTAACGATGCGTTCGTTGTTGTGCCTGCGTTGTAATGGCACTGCGTTGTTCTGACAGCATTGTAAATGCTGTTTCCCAGCCCTACAGTCCTCCCATATTAAAATAAGTCAGACCAACTCTTTTTGCCAAATAAACACAAGGAAAAGCCAGCAGTCCAACTCGTTGCCATTGAGCCTCCGCTCTGCTCCAAATGGCTCCACAGAGCAGACCAACATCACAAATTCTGACCCTTTGGTTACTATAAATTTCCAACCCTCCTCAGAGGCCAGCCGGTCTTCAGGCAAGGAAACAGAGTGGAGGGACTGCAACATTCCTGAGAGGGTATGCAAACTAACCATTACCCCAAAATACAAATCCCACGGGCAGTTCAACATGACCAACAGAGGCAAAATGCTTCGCATGGTACAGGAAATCCTGTCCTTGCTGCATGTCAAATCTATTAATATACAAACTGTGGCCTTCTGCTGCAGCCCAACACCTAAATCAGAAGAATCCACCGTAATCACCTGGGCAAACCGATTGCTTGCTGAACAGGTTTGGAAGGAGAAATTGACCTTTGGAAAATGGAGCATTGAGTAGAGCTGACAACAATCCTTAATAAAGTAAATTTGCATGCTCCAACACTGTCCGGTTTCAATGACTCTCAGATGCTATACGCCGAATACATAGTACTGATCAGTTACACAAAGGTAGGCCTGCAAAGACTAATAAACACCACAGCAAAGTATGCAGCAAAGTATGGGCTCCAAGACAACCTCAACAAAACAAAATCAGTGTAAGTCAGCACAAGAAGAAGTCCTCCACCAATGTTTCATCTGGAAGGCTCTCCCTTGGAATGAGTGACAGAGTATAAGTATCTGGGGGGATTCACTAAGCACTGCCGACCTTCCAAGTACCGAATCAGAATTCCTTTCTAAACACATTTAGCAATTGGGAAACACGTTTTTGAATTGCTAAGTGCATTTAGTACTTACCAAAAAGAGTTTTAGCATTCACAAACCCTCTGATTTACTGATTCAGAGGGTTTGTTAATGCTAAAAACCTTTGCACATCTGGCCCCTGATTCCATGAGTAAGTGGGCAACGTGCAGCAAGTCACCATTAAGGGTTTCCAGCCCCATGAGTGAGGTAAAGGAACAGGATGGCATACTTGGGCCAAATGAAAGAACGATTGGCGATTTAGTAAACAGTTGCTAACAGGTTACCAACCACTAAACTATTTTCCTTTTTTCAAAAAATGTTTTATTCAATTTCCTCAGGTCATAGTAAAAACAGATATATAGATGCAGTTCATACAGGATAAAACATCATAGAAGAACAATCAAGAAAGGACATGTACAGTTCAATTCATTAATTCATGGCATATAAATTCATTAATAGACTGGCTAAAAAAAATAATAAATGAATAATATATTACCGGAATTTGCTTACGTAAGCGGATAAACCATTAGGTATCCAATTGATCATTATCAGCATTGATAAAATCCCATCTAAAACTTTTCAAAATCCTATCAAACTTTAGCGCCGAGGAAAAGCCTCTAGCTTTAGCCAAAGCAAGCTCTAATTCATATATTTGATAAACAAGGGAACACCATTCTGTGTCTTAAGGGGCATTCTCTGAGACCCATGCTCGAGCGATGCAGAGGCGGGTAGATACCAGCATGATCATAATTAATTTCTGTAAACCCCCTTCAAGTTTGTTTTTGACACCCATCATTTTTTCTCTAACAGATAATTGTACAGTAAAGCCAATACTTAGTGACATGTAGTTAGTTACCCCATCCCAAACTTTTTGTATGCAAAAGCAGAGTTCGAACGTGTGGAGGACGTCAGCAGCAAGGAGTTTACACTTAGGACATATTGTTCTATCTATCGTATCTATAGGGGGAGTGCCTCCCCATTTTAGAATTACGTCTGGAGCATAGTACAACAAACACAGCATGCGCCACTGTTGTAGCTTGAGATTAACGGAGTGTACAGAGCGATCCAGCTTGTCTAAGTTTATCTGAATCTCTCCAGCTGAAACCTCTGATGAGAGAAGTTTGCTCCATTTCGTAGCTAATAGCACAGTATCGTCTATAACAAACTGCGAGAACAGTTGGCACATCCTATTTATAGTAGGTTTAATGCCAGACTTAAATTAATACAAGGAAACCTCTGAGCTGTCGATGCCCTCCACACGTCCATGACCCGTCCGCATATATTCCCTCAGTTGTAAGTATTTTAAAAAAGAATGATGGGGCAATTGATAAGCAGCTTGTATATCAGAAAAAGATCTAAAACCATTTACATCAAATAATTGGCCCATTTTTATAACTCCGTGGTCTGCCCATACTCTACAGGCTAGATCCGAAGAAATATTGGAAAAATCAGGATTATCCCATATGGGAGAGTCCTTATTGATAAAACCAATAGAATATTTCTTGCAGATCCCCTTCCAAATATAAATGATATCCTTGAGTATCTTAAAACGCACCCTCTTGTAATAATTGGGATCACCTAGCCGATAAAAGAGAAGCCTAACCTCAGCTCCTAGAGCGAGCTGGTAACAGAGTGGTATAAGATTTGGTTCCCCACATATCAGTAGACTAGGCAAGCGTCCATTAAACACGGCCCAGAAGTACAGCTTGAAATCCGGCAGTGATGGCCCTCCTGTTTTATAAGAGGATTTCAGAAGTCGACTAGTGTGCCTAGCCCACCTGTAGCCCCAGATAAAACTGCTAATGGCACCATCCAGTCATCTAAAGAAGGAATCTGGAACCCTAAGAGGAATTGCCCTAAACAGATAAAGGAATTTGGGCAGGATATTCATTTTAATAATATTAACTCGTCAAATAATGGTGAGTGGTAATTTATTCCATGATTTAAATGTAATGACCGTTGCAGCTAGCAGAGTTTCATATTTTAATTTAACAATATCAAAAAACGCAGAACACAGTCTAATACCGGGGTAAACCGTTGGAGTAGTAGCCCCCTGAATGGGGGAGTCCGGAATATTTAAATGAACCTGTGTTTTAGCCAAGTTCAGCTTATAGCCAGAGAATTCCCCAAAAGTACGCGCTTCAAGAGAAATCTGAGTAAGAGCTATTGCCAGATTAGTAGAAAAGATTGCCACATCATCAGCATATGCATTCAGTTTAAGTTGTCGATCCCCAAATGCCCATGATTGGATATCTGTATTCCTAAGAAGGGTCTTAGATACGGTTTTATGTAGAGAGCGAAAAGAAGGGGCAAAAGTGGGCACCCCTGTCTTGTCCCACGATAAATACGGAAGTACTAAGAATAGCTCCCAGCATATGCGACTCGGGCACATGGAATTTTCTAAAGTGCCTGGATTAATCTAGCGAAATCTTCTCCTATACTGAAAGCAGACAGTGTGACCCACAAGGAGTCCCAGACAACTCGGTCGAATGCCTTCACCGCATCAAGTAATATCATGCCCATATTCATATTGCATTTGTCGGCAATATCGAATGCAGCAATTGCTGTATTAATATGCTCTGTGTTATCCATACCTGGGACAAAGCCATGTTGCTGTGAGGAAATTAACCCTGAGATCAATGGAGCAAGGCGGCAGGCTAAAATTTTAGCAAACCATTTTGCATCTGTATTAATCAGAGAGATGGGCCTATAAGAACCCTGAGCATCGGCCGGTTTATCCTTTTTAAAGAAAACCACAATATTATTTGCATTCCAGCTATCTTGGATTATCCCTCCTGCCTGAATAGATTGTATAACATAGAAAAATTCCACGCTCAATATCTTTCTAAATGTTTAATAATACTCTATAGCCGTGGTTCCCAAACTGTGCGCCGCGGCACCCCGGTGCGCCGTTATGAGTAGCCAGGGGCGCCGCGACCACGATGTGGAAAAGTGAAGCTTCTTGCAGCCGCAGCGCAAAATACGTTCCACCTGCAAAAACTGGGGACATGGTTTGTCCCAAGAGCGCACTGCCGCCATACGTGCGTACGTATACGCGTCGTACGTGCGTTCACAGGCGTAGGTAGTCTCCATTACTGGCATACGCAGCTCTGGCCATTTGAGGGGAGTTACTGCTGCCCACCGTGTACTGCCGCGTTCTGCCGCCCGCCTTGTTCTGCCGCCCGCCTTGTTCTGCCGTAGGACCCTCTTCCCAAGTAAGGTAAGTAAGTTAGTAGGCCGTTGGTGTTGGGACTGGCATGGGAGGGATTCCTGTGTGGTCCGTTCAGTGAGTCTGTTGCACGGCAGCCAAGAAGCCAGAGAGAAGGCCTTGGCATGGCTTATATTTTATGTCTGATTTCTAACGTGCTCCGTTTTTACAGTAAAAATAATGCTGGTGATACGGGTGTAAAACGGAGGTTGGGCAGAAGATCGGCATGGCATTTGATTAATAATTAATAAAATGCCATGCCGATCTTCTGCCCAACCTCCGTTTTACACCCGTATCACCAGCATTATTTTTACTGTTAAAAACGGAGCACGTTAGAAATCAGACATAAAATATAAGCCAAGCCAAGGCCTTCTCTCTGGCTTCTTGGCTGCCGTGCAACAGACTCACTGAACGGACCACACAGGAATCCCGCGCCGTTATGAATAATAATGCTGGTGATACGGGTGTAAAACGGAGGTTGGGCAGAAGATCGGCATGGCATTTTATTAATTATTAATCAAATGCCCAACCTCCGTTTTACACCCGTATCACCAGCATTATTTTTACTGTAAAAGGGTGGGCTCCACGGAGCCCATTAAAGAAATCAAGGTCCTAGGACAGGTAGGATTCTTGTCTGCAACTTTATCAATGCAATGTCCATAGTTATGACTTGTAAAAGAATAAAAGGCTATTTCAGGGTTTAGTGAGGCACTGAGAATTACAAGTACAGGGTGAATAAACTGTACCACGCTGTGCGGTACGCTTTGCCCATAATCATCATGAACTGTTGGAAGCTTTGATTTGATTCGGATTCGGTAATGCACGTCCATGGTCACCATGAGGATGGATACTCATTGTTACAAGGAAATATAGCTCTGATGGTATACTTAAGGCAGGGCGACGTGGAAGCAATACAAATGATAGTAGAAACATTTTGCACATTAGATGGTATACTCTTTGCAACCTTTGATGCCTGAAGCACTGTTTATTAATTATTAATCAAATGCCATGCCGATCTTCTTAAATCCTACAATACTAGCCACTCAGTCATACTGTGGTTGTGATCAGGATTTCAAAGCCTGTTTGATATTAGGTGCCCTTTGTGGGATAGAGCTGCACTGTGGACTGCTCCCTCACCATCTGCTCACCTGACATGCTTCTAGCCCTGCAGCTTTGATGAGTTTCTGACCGGGCGTAACCCAAGAAATATGCAGGAACATTTTCTCCTGACCCACGATGTGTGGAAATGTATGCAAATTTATGTGGATCCTCATTCATCCCACGTGTTCTTGTTTGCTTTCCCATTGATGCATGCAAAAGTACAGCATTTTATTTAGTTTCGGCCAGATGTGTTTTAAATCCTTTATGTTCAAGGTCCTAGGACAGGTCTTCCAGCTGTCCACCGTTCGCTTCTTGCCCATTGTCCTGCATTATGGTTGTCGTACTCCGGTTTCTTTTGCGTTCCGTGTTGGTTTTTGTCATGATGCACTACATCAGGTGTTGGTACTTTAGTGCTGGCGTAGTCCTTTCTGCACTGTAAAGTTCACGTGAGTTGGAGGGGTGATAAGGAAGTGGCTTCTGTCTTGGAAAGTAAGTCATCGGTGGTAAAGGTCAGCTGTAAAAAGGCGGCCTCCACGGAGCTCGTTAAAGAAATCATAAAAGCGCCTTATTACGATTTCATTGGTCACTTTGAACTTGGCTGGAGTTAAAAACTCAATGAGCAACTCAACGTTATTGGGGGCTTTGACGTTTGTTTATTCCTGGAGATTCGAGCAACAGAATTGGTTTTTATTAATGGATTTTAATGCAAGAGCTCTCAGTACCAAAAAGCTACTGAATACAGCAGCTGGCATACCTTCATTGCATCCCAATTAATTTAAGGAAGACAACAGGAAGTACTCCCGAGGTCGGGCTTACATCCCCCCCACCCGCCCACCGGTAAAAAAATGGTGGGGAGCCACGGCCAACTGCCAATTAGGTCAAGGGAGCCACAGGTCAAAAAGTTTGGGAACCACTGCTCTATAGGAAGTGCGTCCTCCCCTGCAGCTTTGCCCCATGGTAGAGCAATAAGTGCAGCCTTGATTTCCAGTCTTGAGATTTCTGTTTGCAGGTCACATGTCTGCTCCTCAGTAAGAGTGGGAAATGACACTGTTAAATATACTCCCAGCACTTTGCAGAGTCAAACATCTGTGACTGACTATACAGCTTACTATAAAACAGAGAAAATTGTTCCAAAATATGTTTAGGTTTTGTATAGACCCTTACATCTAAACCCTTAATAACCTGAATTCTACCCTTTGTTTGTTGTTCTGCGATTTGATATGCTAAAACTCGTCCGACCCTTTCCCCATATTCATATTGAAGCTTTCTGTACCTTACAAATCTAGCGGCCACCTGTTCCTTCAATCTACGCCCAGCACGAGATCGCACTTCTAACAGTTGACCAAATACTTGACGTTCATCTGTAGCGCCTTGAGTAATTTTGAGGGCGTGTAACAACTGAAATTGACGAACAGTTTGACGAAGAGAATAAGCTTCTTCGGTAATAGCTCTATTTTGCTTGACCACAAATTGTAGCGTTATGCTGCGAACATATGCTTTCATAGTATCCCATACTATTGTAGGGGAAGCCGATCCTCTATTAACAATAAAAAATTCCCTAAGTATGCCCGATATAGACTGTATATACTCGCTATTTGTTAGTAAGTGGCGAGGGAAAGTAAGCCCAATGCTATGGGGCTTGTTCCATTTCAGATCAGGTGAAAAATGAAAATAGATTGGTTTATGATCCGAAACTACCCTCGGGCATACAGTCATCTCCATATTCTCTAGCAGCATGGTATGTCGAAATGCCTATTCACGGTTCCTAAATAGCAAATAGTTAAAATACTGAATTAATATTTTACAATGCCCCAAATTAGTACATTTGAAATAGCGATTCGTAATTTTCAATTTCTTAATATTCGCAAATTGGGAATGTCTATTTAAAAGATGTAGTACATCTGGCCCTTAATTCTTCACAGTGCAGGGTAGCAGAACTACAATTTTTGCAACAAGTCTAACACCCCTGTGCTATGGTGTGTAGAGGAGGGCGTGCCACTGAAAGCTTGAACCAGGTTCGAGCCATATGCCTGGCTCTGGCTCAGCTCAAGATCCTGCCCAAAACAATGCAACCTTTAATGTGGTTTCTTCATGCCATCCATGCTCTAACCTATGAGGCCTGGAATTACAAAAATATTAACCTTTGATGTAAAACAGGAGAGCATAATAGATACCCTTCTAGTAGCAGAATGACACAGTTTGGAATTCGAAAACCTAGGATTGTTCTTGGCTTGACTAAATTGTTTGATCCTAGGTGAATATTTTTTACTTATTGCATTTGAGAAAACTTTGAAATCTGTGAGTTGAGGGTGTGTGCTATACCAGCACCTCCATTGTGTCTGATTTAAAAAGATTATAATGTTGCTCCACGAAAGAATCTAGGTCACATACAGGCTAAACATGAAATACATGAGTTTAGAGTGTGTACTATTCCAGCACCTCCCTTGTGTCTAATTTAAAAACATTATAAAGTTGCTTCATGAAAGCATCCAGGTCACATACATGGTATAAATGACAACTGACTTGCCTCCTGATTCACTAATGGCATTGCTGTCATGGTGGGGGATTGGAGGACACAAATATTTTTAAGTTCATGCTTAAAAACTGTCCTTTTTAATAAATAATCCTCTCAATACAGTGATATAATATGATGTACTAATCTGAATAGCTTCTGCATGTTAAATACAGCGGGCCTCAGAATGCCTGGAGGACCTCTCCTTTCAGAACTCTACATGATCCCTGGTGTGAGAGCACAGAACAACCAAAGATCGCAGCGTACCAGACAAAGACATCTTGGGGACATTCAGAAAGCTGACCTGGGACTGCATTCTTCCTGTTGCTTACCATTGGCTTTTGCAATCAGGACCAGCACTATTGCGGAGTGCAGAGGGGCGTGGTGAAGGGAAGGGAACGCGGAGCAAGGAACTACCAGAGCTACCGGAGCTACCGGAAGAGCACCTCGATCAGTTGAGGCTGAGGTCAATACTGTGGCCGATACTCGCAGGTGTACTGAAGCAGGACTACCCAACCGCTCCTCCGCGTACCCGCTTACCACCCCCCACCGCCTGGTCACCGATTGCGCATCACGGGCACTACCTGCTCACCACCACAACAACCCGCAACAAGAGGCCGAAGCTGGCTCCCGATTGGTTGCGGTTGCAGTAGCCTTGCGGGTGGCTACTTGGCTAGCAAGAGACTAAGACCAAGCGGAGTCAGGCAGGAGGCGCAGTAGGGCCCGATCGCGACAGTTGTATCTACCGCACGCTGAGTGCAAGCCCGGACCTCCCGTAGAAGTGGCCCAGCTAGGTCTGGGTGCAGCTTGCTTTTGTTCTGGTGTGCTCCCGCTCGGGACCCTCTTGCTCTCCCAGCTCCCACCCGGCCCCTCCTGGGCTGCTCCTAAACTTCCACCTTTACCCCTAGAGGGTTTTTCCAGTGCTCTGTTTTGTCTTTTTGTCTGCAGCTTGGGTGTGCTGCAACGAGTTGGAGTTTTAGACCTGCACACAAGCACAAGCACTAGTATTGGGCAGCCAACGCGCTTTCGCCGTGAGCAGAAAGGAGCACCGGTATTGGCACGGCACGAGAGAATCTTGGGGGAACAAATGCTGTGAGTAACTCCAACAGCGCAGCGGTGTCTCCGGCATCAGCGAAAAGAACAAGAGCAGCACCTGCATCACGAAAAGAACAAGAGCAGCACCTGCATCAGTACTAACAGTGCGACTGAGAGCTGAGACGCAGGTGAGAGCTGGTAAAAAGCAGGAAACAACTTTGTTCCAACTGTGTCAACCAAAGGTGCACAGTTACGTGTTCCTATATTCTTACATTGGTAAATTAAATGCGGAGAGTGAGCTTTGCAGAAGCGATACAGTAGGATAGTGGTGGGGCATGTGCACGGCCAAACTCCAGCTGTTTTCATAATCAAGATTGCACCTCGCCACACATGAATTTTAATTGATAATAAGAAGACGACCACCCGCCCCCCCTAAAATAGAAGTGAGACAATTTTAGTACAAAACGAGGGGTGTGGAAAGGGAGGAGTTGTGTGGACTAAAGTGTGAGTCAGAGAGAGTTTATCAAAGACTAGGTTCAGTCCAACTATTAAAACAACTAACTAAACAATTATGAAATAAAGTCGCACAAAGTCTTTCATCCTAATAACAACTAAACAAAAGTTAAAGCCGAACATACTCAAATATAATAAAAGAATAGATCTCAGCCATAACAACCCAGACAATAGGAAACCGTGCTAAAAGAGGAATATGAGCAAATCAATTTATCGCAATTAAGAATGAAAAGAGAAAATGAGATCGGGAAAACTCGGAAAAGAAGCGGCGCAAAAACCATTAAAAAAAATGCCAGAAAACCCAAGGAGGCTCTGGAAACACAGACAACAATAAGCCCGTTAATATCACCAATACACTCGCTATTTGGGAAAATGATCCTTAGTAAAAAAAAATCACGTTTCTAAAGGATCCAACTACAGTTATTTATTCTGAAACAGGAAAAACAGAGGATCTTCTAAACCTACTGACACCTCAAAGGATGATCACAGCCATAACTCATGATTCTAAGAATAAAAATAAGCAAAATAAAAGTCATAACATAGAAAATACTGCCGGCGATGATCTTCCAATAAGCAGTTGGCTAGTGAGCCAGGCACAAGTATATGTTTTGGACTGTCCACATTCTACACCAAAATCTGTGCCAAAAGAGGGAGTTTCACAACGAGTGAACATAGGCAACAACCAGAGCTCAAAGGATCAAATAAACAATTCTTGGCTTCACTCAATATCATTAACAAGCAATACAGACCTCCTACAGGCATAAGAGGTCAAAACCATCAATTATTTGGATAATCTGACCAATAATGTAATCAGTGATTATACACAAGGGCACTCTCAGCCAATAATCGAGATATCAAGTACACTGGAACAGATTACTCAAACCGAGATTTGGAAAAGGCACAAACAGATGGAAAGGAACCAAATCTTATAACACAGATGCCATCAGATACAAATCCGACCGAAACAAGGGCTATAGGAAAAAAAACAATAACAGAGGAAATAAAGGAGCAAAATTCACAAGATCACACCGAGCGGAGTCATACACAAGAAACAAAAGTCAAGAACTATACAACGGTGCATACCTCACTGCTAAAAGTCTTGGAAACATCAATAACTGCACTCAACTGGCAGTCGGATAAACTCGACATACACATAGATCTGATGAACCTAATAGCTTCACATGTTGCCGGAATAAACACAAAATTGTAAAAACTGACGGATCTAATAACGAAGGAACATGATATAAATACAGTAGCACAGGGAGTGTGCATGTGGCGAATAATAGACAAGTTGAGTACAGTACCAGCCATTCTAAAAAGCATTCTAAATGAGAGGCAAACAAACGATAATAATCAGATAATAACCACAAGCCACTCCGATGTAAAGTGGAAGCTCAATCAACAATTGCCTCCCATCGAGCAATGAAAGGGACGGGATATAACAGAAACATTTGGGAATATCAAAGGAGGGTTAGGTGACGACCCCAACAACAGTGATCAACTAAAACAACAACCCAATCCGTTAGTTGAACATGACAACTCAAAAAATATGTATGCAAGCTTTGAGACCGAAGAAACGAGCTAGGAAAGCCAGAAAGAATAACCAGTGTACAAAGAAAGATACTTAATGTGGTAAGAGAATGTTCCAAAATTTCAATATAGAAAAAGACCAACAAGCTTCAGAAAAGCCGAACATTCTTACACAACAAGTGATGAATGATGAGAACGAGGTAATTGAAGAACAACTCTCACTCTGGAACTCATTAAATCTTAGCCTACCAACTGAAGAATCAATGGATTCAATACGGACCAATCAAGAGAAAGTACTGATGAAAAAGCAGATTAACAGAAAATAAGCAATCAGAAATTCTGCTTTGCACCCTACATGAGAATTAGGAACTGAAATGAATGCACCACTTGCACATGCAAGGCTGGAAGATTCATACGCCAGTAAACTTACAAAGCAGGCAACGCGGGAAGATCTTAACACAACCACATTAAACATTCAAGTAAAATATAAGGGAAGATCCAAACACAATTAATACATATCGGATCTCTCAGTCGCCAAACAAAAAACAACTACAATAAACAAAAATAATCAGAACAAATATGGGCCTGGGGAGGTCCAGCCAACACGTTCACAAACAGAAGATGTTCAGAACAAACAGATCGTAATAAGAGTAAACTTACAGAAGGACACTCAAACAGGGAAAAAAGCCTAGAGAAGTGGTGCAACAATCTCTATCTATTTCACCAATAGCAGATATAAACTAAGATGGCAGTCTGACCAAGCAGATCATGCTAACACCTCACTACATCTCACAGGGTCAACAGATCTCCTCAATAAAGGAAACATAATGAGATTAATTGCTGGGGGGCGTGGCTTGACGCCGATGTAGGAGGCAGCGGACCTTGGAGCTCCTCCGTGGCCTCCCTCCATAGCAAGTTATCCTGATGCCCTAAAGAGGCCCCTCATCGGCCATATCGCGTCGGAACACCTGGTGCCCTGGTGGGTGAACTGGCGATGACCTAGGAAGCTGAGAGACGGAGAAAACTCCACTTTTTTGCACTGCTCGCACTCCCCCTGTGGCGACCTAAGATGGCGGCTGCCATCGGTCGCGGGAACCGCCGTGGGCCGCACTGATCAGTGCCTTGCGATTGGTGCCAGAACGACGGTGAGGCTCTCTGAACCCGGCCTCGGAGGGAAGGTCTGCGGTTGCCCACAGCTGTGGGGAATTGGCAGAGTGGTGGGCAGGGCTAGATCGGGCACCGAATGCGGATCCTAAAATGGCGGCCCTCTGACTTGGCTGAGCTGCCAACCAAGGGTGCGGGCGACCGGAGCTTGTAAAGACAGCCTGCTGCCGCCGATCCTGAAGCGTCGAGCTGGCGGCTCTGGGGTGCTCCTAAGCCCCACTGACCCCTTGAAGCTGGCGAACTGGACCTGACTTGACCTGACACCAACGGCGGAGTGAGGCAATCGGATCCGCCTGGTTCCCGTCAGGCCTGTGAGCGGCACTTTGTGCGGGGTACTGGTGCCCCGGCGGGGCAGTGTTGGAACAACTGGCAGTGCTTGGGACCTACCTGCGCTGCGGAGGCACTCGAGGCTGATTGGGGAGGTCCGGATCGGCGTGGATCGTCGTGGAGGAGGAGACTACCTCAGCCTGCCAGACCTTGCTGAGTGCGCACTGGGCTGCTTGAAAGCGGGACGCCCGCTCTGACTCCCTCCTATGCGGATGTGACTGGAGGGCCCGTCTCCGTGCTGTGCGGCCCGTGGAGAGTGAGACACTGAGCGAGAGGGAGCTGGCTGACCTTTCCTGGTTGCTGAGGGGTATCGGCCCTGGCGAGAACCCCCGGCCTATTATCTTTGCGGCTGGGCGCTATTGTCCTGGGCGCACACCTGTGGTTGGGGCCCTCTACTGCTGCGGTGTCCTGGGTGAAGAGCGGAACCACGCTGGTGAGTCGCCGATATTGGTGCTGGAGGGGCGCTGCGCGACCTCTTGTGGCCCACTGGACCGAAGCGAGTGCGTTGACGGAGATACGACTTGGGTGCCGGCGGAGGCGCGCTGAACTTAGACCCAGCTGGATGCCCTGAGGCCCGTGGGCAGCTTTGAAGACGGGAGTGTGGGGCCCAACCTTGCTGCGGTGACCCGCTTGCTGGCAGAGGCTGTCCCAGCGCGGAGTTAATACCGGTACGCGAGTGACTCTGATTTTGGTGGGGTACTACGCAGCCTTTTGTGGCCTGCCGAGATGGGGCGAGTATCCAGAAAGAAGGGCTACGCGGTCCTTCAGGTGGAGGGAGCAGGGCAGCAGACTGACGACGAGGATGAGGTGACGGAGCGCGCCAATACAAATGGCCCGGGAGGTCCTACGCTGGTCGATATAATGCAGGCCATCACCTCGTCCAGAGAGGCCCTTGAGACGAAGATTGACGCCATTGGAGTGGACCTTACTCTGCTCAAGGATGACCACAGGAAACTAAAGGAGCGAGTGAAAGTGACCGAGAAAACACTGGAGGGGGTCCCGGAGGTGGTGGCCACCTTGCAGCGCTCCTTGAAGCAGGTGGAGGACAAAGTTCGGGTCTTGGAGATGAGAGCAGAGGACAGTGAAGGGCGCTCTCGCAGGAATAACCTCCGCATAGTGGGGGTTCCAGAACGAGCAGAGGGAGACGACGCTGTTCGATACTTGGAAGAGTGGCTCCGGACGGAGGTTGCCCCGGAGGGACTGTCCCCGTTTTTTGCCCTTGAGAGAGCCCACAGGGTTCCGGCTAGACCTCCCAAGCCGGGAGCACCACCGCGGCCGTTGGTGGTGAGACTATTGCATTATCGGGACAGGGATCACCTTCTGCAGCAGGCCAGGGGGAAGCAACAACTGCAAATCGAGAACTCCAAGGTGATGGTATTCCCGGACTATACTAGGGAGGTCCAGAGGCAGCGGGCCTCCTTCATTGCTCTAAAGCGGAAATTGCGCCAATTTCACATCTCGTACGCCATGTTCTTCCCAGCGCGCCTACGAGTGGTGGACGGCGCTGACACGCTCTTCTTCACTGCCCTGCAGGAAGGATGGCAGTGGCTGGAGATGCGCCGGACGGGGTCCAGGCGGAGCTCTACAGCAAGCAACGGAGAGAAGAGATCACCTGAGCGCGTGAGTCCGCAGAGGCCATCTTTGCTACCAGATCAACGGCTGGAGCGAGACAGAGCTGTGCAGGCGGTTGCAGAGATCAGTCAAGGTGGGATCAGCCCGATCTCTGCTTCCACTAACCGAGCGCTGGGCAGTTCTGGGACATCTCTGCCTGGAAGCACGAACGGGGACTCTGATTCTGAGATGCCGGTGGTCACTCCACACACGGCGGACTTGTTTGGCTGACTCGACAGTTGATGGTGGGGTGGGATAGATTGTGGCTGGCTCCAGGCTTGGTCGCTGCAGGGGTTTTGGTCTGCAGAGAAAGAGGGATGGCGCGAATTGCTCAATCTTAATGGGGATCCTCATACCGGTACAGAACGGGGGGGAGCCGGGAGGGGCTTTGGGTCCCATAGGGTCGTCTCACTACCCCCTTTGCACACAGTTGCTGGTTGTATCAGTTTGGATGGGAACTAGTTCAAGGGAACCTGTCCTGGGGAGTGGGAGTTGGGGGTACTGGGATGTTGGGGGGGTGGGAGTTCTTGGGGCCAAGCATGCCGCTGGGGGGGATATGGAGGGCAGGATGCATACAACTGCGCCATGGGAACCGCCGTAGGTATCAGGTGCTTATCCTGGAATATTAGGGGGATGCATACTATGACACGTCGCCACAAGATCCATGCCTATCTTAGACGGAGAGGAGTGCAGATTGCGCTTCTTCAGGAGACGCATTTAACTAAGCAAGAGGGGTTAGCTTTGCAGCGCAGATGGCGAGGACAGGTGTTCTGCACAACATACTCGGCGTTTGCGCGGGGCGCACTTATTTGGATAAGAGCTGGAGTCCCGTTCCAAAGCACTGGGCAGCTGATTGACCCCGAGGGTAGATATGTCGTCGTGACGGGGCGCTTAGACGGTAGAGACATTGTCCTAGGGAGTATATATGCCCCTAATACTGATCAAGCCTCATTTTTTGCACATCTTTCACGGAAGCTCGCACCAATGTTGGTGGGGCCTGTGCTCCTGGGGGGTGACTTTAACTGTATCACGGACGTCGCTTTGGACCGCTCTCATCCCCCCCTTGTAGACGCCCCGGTGCACAGGCTAGCTGCGGTGCGACGGGCTTGGCAGCAACAATGGGGACTGACCGATACATGGAGGGCACATCACCCAACTGACAGGGACTACTCTTACTTCTCGTCACTGCATGATCTGCATGTTAGGTTGGATTCAGTCCTTTGCTCTCCGGACGTACATGGGGGGATGGTGCATAGTGAATATTTAGCTAGAACGTCATCTGATCATAACCCTCTGCTGGTGGTCTTACATTGGTTACGAGATCGACCTGCTATTCCCACATGGCGGCTCAGGCCAGACACGTTGGAAGACCCAGTGTTCAGGGCTGCTCTGGGCTCGGCCATTGAAGACTAATTTAGGGATAATGTCAATACAGCATCTTCTCCGCTGGTGGAATGGGATGCTTTTAAGTCTGTGGTTAGGGGGCGCTGTATAGGGGAAGTGGTGGGGGTTCGCAGAGTGCTGCTGCAGGATGTGTCAAAGGCGGAACAGCAACTACGCGTGTTGGAACAGGAGCGCCCGGAGTGTCCGGACAGACATGATGAGTTGCTTGCGGCCCGAGAGGAGCTAGCGGTCCAGCTCGAACGATTGCGCTGTTTCGATTATAAGGCTTAGACAGACAGGGCGCATGCGGAACGTGACAAATCTGGGGCATTGCTAGCATGGCTGGCCAACCCAGCGCGTAGAGGGACGGTAATTTTAGAATTGAGAGGCCAGGGAGATGAGGTGTTCTCTACCCAACGGGGTATTAATGAACAATTTTTGCAGTACTATACTGAGCTGTATCGGAGCCGGGTGGGCCCCGGACTTCCTGGAGATGAGGGGTTTCTGCTGGGAGCAGACCTCCCTAAAGTTGACCCTGTGGAGGCTGCAGCCCTGGGTAGGGACATCGAGGTGGGTGAAGTCTGTTGTGCTATAAAGCACATGGCCAGGAATAAAACGCCGGGTACAGATGGGCTGCCAGTGGAATTCTATGCGGCTTATGCTGAGGTTCTGGTTCCCTATCTGGTGGCGCTGTACAATAGAGCACGCCATGAGGGTGTCCTCCCTGCCTCTACGCGCGAAGCCATCATAGTCCCTCTCCTCAAGCCGGACAAACCCGCTTGGGACCGCTCCTCGTACAGACCCCTTGCGATGCTTAACCTGGGTTATAAGATCTTAAGCCGGGTACTGGCAGGTCATTTGATGCCCCATATGGCGGCGCTGGTTCACAAGGATCAGGCCGGGTTTATCCCAACCCGGAATACTGCAATGAATGTTCGCAGACTTGTGCATATCTTGGGGTCTGATACAAATGATACAGAAGAAGCCTGCATTTTTGCGGTCGATATTGAGAAGGCCTTTGATAGCTTGGAGTGGCCCTACCTTTTCAATGTGTTGCGGGAATTTGGCCTGGGGGAGGGTTTCATACGGTGAACAACGCTGCTGTACAGTGCTTCCACGGCCAGAGTCAGGACAGGGGGCTTAATCTCTGCTGCTTGTGGGGTTGCTCGGGGGACGAGACAGGGTTTCCCGTTGTCCCCTCTACTATTTGCCCTGGCAATGGAGCCCAAGGCTGCTCATGCCAGGACGGGGAGGTTCTACCCTGGGTTGCTGGTGGAAGGGCAGGTGCAGCATATAGCCTTGTATGCAGATGATCTCCTCCTGTTTCTGCTGAACTCCGGGGATGCGCTTCAAGGAGCGAAAGAATTGTTAGAGACCTTGGGGAGAATAGCAGGGCTCCGCGTGAACTGGGCCAAGTCATGTCTGTTCCCCACCAGGGCGGGCAGGCCGGACCAACGGAGTGCGGGAGGCGTCCCATGGGAATCCCGTTGTTTGACTTACCTGGGGACACGGATTTATCACGATCGTGATGACCTGCTGGAGGGCAATGTGGGACGAGCGTTGCGTAGCGCTAAGATTTGTTTCGACTTTTGGGGGACTCTTCCACTATCCGTCGCGGGAAGGGTGGCTTTAGTGAAGATGGTCACTCTGCCGAGGTTCCTCTATTGCTTCGGGACGCTCCCTGTCTGGATCCCGGGTAAGTTCTTTGCGCAGCTTAACTCATTAATCACAGGGTTCCTGTGGGGGGCTGGGAGAAGGAGGGTTGCCCTAAGTACCATGCAGCGACCTAGGGCAGAGGGGGGCTTCGCGTTGCCAGACTTTGAGGCCTATTACTATGCTGCACAGCTCCAATGGTTTACGAAATGGGTAGCGGGCCACATCAGGCACACGGAAGGCCTGGGGGGGTCGGGTCCGAGTTGGCGGCTATTGTCCTGTGTCCTTCTGCGGATACCACTGAGAGGTGAAGCAGTGCCGGCAGATTTGCGAGTGGTGCAGCGGTGCTGGGCGCGCATGGCTAGGAGGATGCACATCAGGATCCTGTATGCGCCAGAGATCCCGCTGCGGATGTGTGAGGTGCTGCCGCACGGGGGTGACTGGAGTAAGCTGCAATCCTGGGAGGAGGCAGGAGTTCTCACATTGGGTGACCTCTACGAGGACGGCAACCTCCTCCCTTTTAATAATCTCAAGGAGCGCCATGATCTTCCCCGGGGGGACTTCCTGTTTCATGCGGCCCTGTCGGCGGCTGTCCGGAGGCACTGGCGGAAAGGGTTAGTAGAACCGGACACGTTCCTTCCCTGCCAGTATGTAGTGCTGGCAGCGAGAACCTTTTAACTTGTCTCTATCGGCGAATCACCCAGGACTTGCGCCAGCCCCTGGAGGCGTTGCGACTCAAATGGGAGGCAGACTTGGGGGAACCCATTGAGGAAAAACCTTGGGGGGCGGTGGTAGAGAGGGCATGGAAGAGCACTCGGAACGCTCGCTTTCAGCTAATTCAATTCTATGTCTTACATAGGGCATACTTTACGCCTGGTAGAATCAATGACTATTTTGGGGCGTCGACAGGTTGTCCTCGTTGTGCGCTAGAGGGGGCGAGGTTTCTTCACATGTTTTGGGACTGCCCGCATTTGGGGGACTACTGGCGAGGGGTGACGACTACCTTGGCGACTGTGACGGAGAGGGAGATAGCTCTGACACCAAGGGTTTGCTTGTTACACGAGTTTCCGCATACTGCTAAAACCAAAATCACCAGCAAGTTCATTGATCTGGGGTTAGTCCTGGCAAAAAGAGAACTTACTACCCATTGGAAGGCAAGGCAGGGACCCGCTCTTGTGCGCTGGCGAAGGGAGCTTGTGACGTGGGCGGAGAGTGAAGGGAATTACAGGATGGGCATGGCTAGGCATACCGAGAACGAGAAAACATTGGATATGGCTCGGGCGTGGGTGGCACGTGTGGAGCTGACTAAGCACCCCCCTGAGGACGAGGAGGGTCCCCTTGCTGAGAGGGAGGGTGCACAGGTTACCTGAAGTGGCTGACGCTTGCGGTGGGAGAGGCATGATGAGGTAGCTGAGGGTCTTGCACAGGTCCTCCCCCGGTGTTCGCGGTCTGCCCTGGGTGAAGACAAGCAAGGCAAGGATTTTGATGGGTGGTGCAGGGGGTCTGGTGGACCCCTTGAGTATATTAGTGGCTAGCGGCATGCTTGGGGGGGGTGGAGGGGGAGGGAGGTATTGTTGGGGTGGGTAAGGGTTAGGGGGGCGGGCTGGGAATTTAGAGGGTTTTGTCTGAATCTGCCCTTCGGACTGTAACAGGCAGGGCAGTGAACGAAGCTGTGAGTTGGGCTCCCATGGGGGGTTGACGGGGTTTTAGTAGGGTGCTCCTTGGGGCCCTGGCGAGACTCTTCCTTCGTAGCTCACTGGGAGGGTCACAGGAATGTTGATGGTCATGATTGAAATGCATATTGCCTCCCCAACTGTAATACTCTGATGTCCATGATGTTGCTTGTATTGCTTCCAGAAAATCAATAAAATTCTGTTTAAAAAAAAAATAATAATAATGAGATTAATTGCTGATATTCCTGCACTAAACCATCTTACTTCAATAGACCTGTTATCAATCAAATTCATTCCTGAAAAAGAAAAGAATCAGATAGAAAACACCCTCTCGATTTGGAGAAACGAGGAAATCGCGACATCTATTATGAACGCCAGACAACAATTAGAAGCCTGCTTCATTACACTTTTAAGACCACATTACCTCTCACCTTTGACAGTGCCATCTAGGAGGTATAACCTTGACCCAGAAAACGCTCCAGTACACTAGGTGCTACAAACGCTAGAGGAAAAATGAGTAGTATCCCAAAAATAATGAGCAGACAAATACAGGAACAGGATTCAAATAAATGGGAATGGATAGCCTCAACTCTCAATGCCCAGAGAAGCGAATGACTTCCTACATATAGGAAAAGCGTTTTTAATGATACGTTAAAGCTTTTATCTTGGAACATTGCAGGGGCAAAGAGGGAAATGCAGGACAATGTCCCCACCCCCCCAAACTGGAACAACTATGAGATCATTGAGCTCCAGGAGACTTGTCTAATTGAGCCAAAGGAAGTGGCCAGTTACACACTCCATCAAGCAAAAGCTATAAGAACTAATCAGTAAGGTAGACCAAAAGGTGGCCTTGCAGTGTATATATCTACGTCATTGAATATCAGGTCAAAACACCTATGCAGTTCTACACCAGATCTACAAGTAATCAAATGGGATCAATGGTCTAATTTCCCAACAATAACAATTATACTAATAAATGTCTACATACATCCGAATGCGAGGAAAAAAGTGTTACAATATGATGTTACTCTTTATAATAACCGATTTTAGATTTGAGAATCCAACTCAGGAAATAATAATAACAGGTGATTTCAACTCAAACTTAATTTACACCCCAGATGAACATGAGTATTTAGTAGCACACAATAGAAATGAGCACAATTGCAGAAAGCAGTCGAGTTGTGAATTGGACAACTTTCACAACGAATTTGGTAATGCAGGCACCAAAAATTTATTATGAAAGGAAGACAATGAATAAGCACACTCCAATCCTCTCAAAAAAGAAAGGCGGTCAGTATGAACAGGACCCTCAATGCTTTAAAACACACTTGGGATAAATTTAAAAATCTTAGGAAATTGTAGAAAAAGCTAATTTAGGAGGATCAGAAAATGAAACAAGAAATATTCTGGACAAAGTTACTCTCCTGTGCTAAACAAACCAATAATAGAACCTTTTGGGAAATAATAAATGGGAGCAGATGGACTTTGCAAATTATAAACAACTCATGCGTGACAGAGTCAGATTGGGTAGCACATCTAAGTAAAACATTCAAAAGAGCTATACCAATAATTAACAAAGAGATGGGTAACAGCCACAAAGACCTGGAGCCCAAGATTTCAGGAAATATCATAATTAGTCCTCATGACACTGGACAGGTTTTCACGATTTCAGATACCCCA
This sequence comes from Calotriton arnoldi, assembly GCA_963921515.1. Classification (NCBI taxonomy): domain Eukaryota; kingdom Metazoa; phylum Chordata; class Amphibia; order Caudata; family Salamandridae; genus Calotriton; species Calotriton arnoldi. The sequence continues at coordinate 98,564 of CAWUFW010013669.1, read as the reverse complement.
ATAGTCCTGGATAGCCAGTGCTATGCAGTAGAAAAGGTATCCAAAATAATAAAATTGGGACAAAGGGACTGGGCTCCCGGGCCAAATGGCATCTCGTCGTTCATCTTTAGGAGTGATCCAGACTATTGGACCGAACACGCTGTCGGAGCTATAAAAAGTGGTAGGAACAACGGACGCTCGCCCCATAAGCTGGAAAGGGTCAATAATCAACCCGATATTTAAAGGTGGAGACAGGGCTGATCCGGCAAATTACAGGCTAATCTCACTTATCGATACTGAAGCAAAATATTATGCATCATTAATCCTGGAGGATCTGGTAGAATGGTCCATGAAAAACAAATTGATCCCAATCAATCAGACAGGGTTTCGCAAAGGGTTTTGTACAACAACAAACATATTAGCCCTGGCCTTAATAGCGGAAAAGTGTAAGCGTTGCAGTGAAATTACAGCTATGCTTTATTGATTTTAAGGCAGCGTCCGACCGTGTAAACCGTGGCTTGTTGTGGAGTAAACTGAAGACATTGGGTCTTCCTGAAACCATACTACGAGCCATAGTACAGTTGCACACGGGGACGTGGATTCGTGTAAAAATAGGCAATGGTACAAGACTGTCATGGGAAACACAGACAGATATAGGCCTAAAACAAGGCTGTGTATTATCTCCTCATCTATTCAATCTGTTTATGACGGACCTCTCACCAAGATTAAACCAGGTCAATTCCCATCCACCATGCCAGGGCTCTCTATCCATAGCGCATCTTTCTTACGCTGATGACATAGTCTTGCTTACTCTAACAAGAGTTGGCCTCCAAAGAGCACTTAATGAATTATTAATCTTTGCTAAAACCAATGCTCTGGAAATTAACATCACAAAAACGAAAACCATGTCTATCAGGAATCGTCCCGGACATCAACACTCAATTAAGCTGGGTGAAACAACCTTAGGGGTAGTCAGCACTTACAAATATTTGGGGCTATACATAGATGATCGATTGAATTTCCAATTTTACAACCAATACCTAGAAAAAAAAAAGGAAACGGTCCAATCTACTCATTCCGTGCCCTTGCAAAATAATTAAGGGGTCCATTTTTTAAGCCAATAGTGGCAGTTGTGGCCGCCAAACTATTGCCGACAGTAGCCCATGCAAGCATTGTGTTAAATGGTAAAGATGCAAAACTCTTAGATAATCTCCAAACAAAAACATACAAAAAAGTATGTGGCCTACCACAGAATGTATCCCGGCACAGGTGCAACTGGAATTTGGTCTTATGCAGCAAGAGATAGGAAGAAGATATGCTGCTATTAAAATATGGTACAAAATATGGTTAAATCTATCAAATGTCCTACATGATGCCTTGTGACGGGACCAGGAAGAAGATTCCCACTCTAGCTATGGCAATTTTTTTAAACAGCAATGGAGGAAACAAACACAACAGAACTCTGAGCACAGAACTTCTCTTTCCCAGTTTTTTGCAGGGTGATAAATAAAGCGGCCAAACTCCATTCATTCCTAGAAGACAAATGCAAATTTTCCAATCGATCCCATGCATCGATGGTTCTGCAATCCTATACACATCCGGCTGAATACTTAAATACAAAGTATTCACTTTATTTGAAACGAAAGTTAATGGCTACCAGGTTTGCGTTACTACTAAGTTTGGCCGATCAACCAACATGGAAGTATAATGGTCCTAGGACATGTAACTTATGTGGTGCAGTGATGCAAAATGTTATCCATCTGATCTGTTTATGTACCTTTTTAAAATCTATTCGGGTTTTGTTACTGAAAAAGCTTTTAACGATAGGGGCATTCAGTTGTGCAGATCAGCTATCATTAATGGTCTTGATCCCACAGACTCCCAACTGAACTGTAAGATGATGACATTCCTGATGCTTTATGAAAAGATATTGAGGAGCAAGGTAAAACACGACTCCCCGTGATCCACTGATAAAAAAATAATGAACATGTATGCTCTCGAACATTATGAATTATCCTTGGATGACCTAGTATACCCTGTATCTTAGCCCTTTGTGACAAAAGCAATTTACTGTCTGGATTTTAATCGTACCAATGCACTATATACCGAGAACGGATGTGATATCAATTTGTACACTATACATTTATATCATAAAGTAACACGTTCTGTTTTCATTTGTTTTAAAAGGCACCAAATTTGTCTTAAAATAATTTCAAATGTCTTTGGAAATTAGTTATTTTTCGGAATATTGTTATAGTTTTTACTAACTTAAACAATAAAGTATTTTATCAGTGGGCCTCATTTACAATATTTTGACGCACGGAAGCGCAGCAAGCCTTCCTGCTTTGCTGCCGCGCATAATAAGAAAAGGGCAGGAATGTGCCGTATCTACAAGATACGTCACATTCCTGGCCTTGTTCCCCTGCGCCAGTGCACAATGGGCTGCCATGCGCCAATGCAGGAACCCTTGCGCCATGGTGCAAGGGTGTCTGCGTTGTAGGGGTGATTGTTTTTGTGCAGGAAGGGGTACCTTCCTGCACAAAAACAATCATGAGAGGCATTTTCCTCTTTCTATGTTGCAGCACTCATAGAAAAAGGAAAAGCGAGGAGAAATAAAGGTATTTCTCCTTGTTGCGCCTCCCTTACGCCTCCCCTGGGGAGGCATAGAAATCAAACGCTTTCCCAGGTTTACGAAACCGTGTAAATCTGTGACTGCGTTTGGTTCTATGGATGTTGCCTGGGAATACCCACAGCAACACCCATGGAATGCCCCTTTCATGCAGAGTAATGTGAAAGGGGGCCATATTTACAAGGCCATGAAAAGCCACACAGGGTGGCTTTAAGTGGCCTTGTAAATATGGGCAGGCACATTGAGTCGCAGGTGTGTCCAAAAAAGTGACTCACCCGCAGCTCAATGGGCTTGTAAATAAAACCCATTTTTTTTCAATTTTGAAGAGTCTTTATCATATTTTTATATGGCCTTTGTTGCACAGTTTACATACCAAATATGTTCACGGGCTCAGCTGGTGCACATGCTCCTACAGCCCAGACAAAGCCTTGGCTTGGCTATGGCTCGGCTCTCCCTGCTAATTTGTTGACTCGTCCACCACTAATGGTGTGGTATGCCGAAGTATATGGTAGGAGGTTATGGGATGCACAATGGTATTATGTGGAATAGTTGCAATGTGGGATGGTGAAATGTTTAGTAGTACTTTGTGGTAGGGTATAGTATGGAGAGATGTAGTATGTTGTGTAACATGGGCAAGATATCATTTGATGAAGGTGAAATGTGGAACTCTCTGGCATATGATGATGTAAGGTGAATGATGAGCTGTATTATGTGGATGTATGATGTAACAACGCGATCATTTAGATCGCGGTACATTACATCGCTGTTTTTACAACGTAAGTTGTTACCACGACTTGCGCTGTAGGGCGCTGGACTTAGGAATAGTATGATTTACTATTCCAACTCCAGCCTACGTACAGTAGGGAAGGTGTTGGAATAGTAAATCACACTATTCCTTAGTCTAGAGCGCCCTCCAGTGCAAGTCGTGGTAACGACTTGCGTTGTAAAAGCAGCGATCTAAATGTACTGCGGTGTTTTGACTGCGTTGTTAAGGTCGTTTCCCGTATTATGTAGTTTAGTTTGACATAGTATTTTGTGTACTTTGTTGCAATAAGTGATATGGAAAAGATTCGTTTGGTATTGCATTGAGTTTGTTGATGTATGTTGTGGTGATCAGCAGCATGCTGCAGTGTGGTATGTTGAGGCAGGTGAGCTATGATGTGGTATTCTCTGCTACTCTGTGGCAGTAGATGTCTAAATACATAAAAATAATGGGAAACATACTGTAGAAGTGACCTTACAAGATAATAGAGCCTTTCCTCTAGTCCTTTATATAAATTGATGAGATGATGACGTTATTCCGTCATTTATGTAATCAGTGGCGTAACAAAACTTATGTGGGCCCCGCTGCAAAGTACATTCAGGCCCCCCATGTTCTGGACCAAGTCCAGAGCTATCAGGACAGGGGGGGGTCTGCCAGGGCCGGAGGGGCTCCCAGAGCTCAGGGCCCCCCGCTCCACAGGGGCTGCAGGGGCTTTTGTTACACCACGGAATGGCCAGTGCTAGTAGTCACAGTGCCTGTCTTGCCCTTTGGTACTCTTGGCACTGGCTTTGCTACTCTTGATCTCAGCAGTCATGAAGGCAGCAGCAGTAACAGAAAGTATCTCAGACTCAATGGGCCACACACATTTTGTCTAGTTTACATTTATTGTCTCCCTTATCCCCCAGGAGGAAATAGGAAAGTGTTAAAGGTTAATGGGGAGAAAAAATTAGGATGACATTGTGGTAAAAGTATGCTTAATGTCACTTCTATCATTTCTGGCATTGCCATTTTTGGTGACTCTGCACCCATGGATTCACTGGCAGGCTGCAGGGTGCAAGTTGCCATTATAGAGACTGTGAGAGGAGCTGCACCCCAAGTCAAGACCTACTAGAGATGGAGAAGTGAGTTGGAGCCTGTGTAGTTGGTGTGAACCTGGCACTGAAGCCAGCTATTCAGCTGATTATCCTCTCAACTTACATATGAACAGAGTTAAGACTCCAAATTACCTATTGTCTTCCTAAAGGGACAAATAGTTCTACCTTTTTGGTCAATAATGGGAAATTTTATAGGTGAGGAAAACCTGATCTGAGGAGTTGTATGTATTTAATTCAACTACCCTGCCTTCCAACTTAATTTCAGTTTCCCGTCTATCCATAGCAGTGAAATGACATTACTTCACCCCCTTTACTTTGTCCTTCTCTCACTTCAGCTCCTAAATCTCTCACAATTTACTTCCAACGCTCTTATGCCCACTACCAGGGGGCTTGCCTAGTGGACTTCCGTATTTTGACTAAGCTCTCTGACCTTGTGCAATTTCTTTTTTTGTCACAATATATTTTATTGGCATTTCAAGTAAAATGTAACCATTTCAGTGAGTTGTCCAGCTCTGGAACACAAGCTGACAATGCTAGAATAAGACTTCTAGACTTGTGCTATTTCTTTAAGGGGACTTCCAGTCTCTTGGAGAATATTGTTTGATATATCATTTCATTTTGGATCCATATCAGACTTTATAATAGCCAGAATGCTGTCATGCCCCAAATATCACATTTCCCAGAAGCATTGACCTTGTGGCATATACAACTGATTTCCAGCTTCCTAGAAAAGACTTGACTTCCACTGCAGATCCATACTGGGTTTTATGGCAGCTCATGTGCTTTCCCTGCCAAGGTCTCCAATTCCAAGAATTCCCTGCCCTCTGTTTCATCTCCACCATTGCAGGCCAAGGATGGGTGGAAGAATCAGCACCATTGCCAGATGGAAACTTGAAAATACCTGAAGCATGAGATCATTTTTGAGGTCTTTGAAAACCTCTGCTTGCTACTCTAAGGATTAAAAAGATCCTTACCTAAGGGCTGCACGTGGGTGTGCCACTGTAGCTCTCCTCAGCTGTCTTCTTCTGCATGCGACTCCTTACGACGTCCTGTTCTTGCAGCCGGCCACGCAGCATCAATGTAGCTAGGACACAGCAGCGTACTCCTGGTGGCCATCTTAGAATTAAGTGTGTCGGCTCCCGAACACATTTTTTCCAAAAAAGAAATATTTAACAATTGTTAGAATTAATTTGGTTTTCACATAGGGATTAGCGGCATATCCTTATAATTAATTGATGTTATTTCACCATATGCATGTTTTTTCACTAATATATTAATTTACTGTCCCAATTCCAGGTGGCCGCCCTATTTTTGGATTAATTTCATATCCTGTTCTTCACTAGAAAAGGGAGCTCCATAGTTAGTCCAGTTGCATAACAATTGTTCCTGAATCATTGCTCACTGACTGGACTTTGTGGACTCTGCGTTCTCTCCAGTTCCTGGCATTACTCCTCAGTCCATCTCCTAATCCTGTGGCCTGGTCAGCAAGAAGGTTTTTTCTGGCCTCCAGTTTTTAGGTCTTGCCTAGGCAACACTTGCAATATCTCTTTGAGACATGCTGTATTCAGGTATGAACTTAATGCTCTGCTCATTTTCTGCCCATCTTTTCAATTGGCTCCTGTGACTGCCCTTTCTAAATGGTTGCTTTTGATTCGTGAATAGGCTTAGTAGTCCCTCCTTAGTACCTCCATTTCTCCTTTTGTAACCTCACATGAGGACTGGCCTTTTACGTGTGTTGTTACTCGTTATGTTTTATTTACAGTCTGTGAGCACTCTTTTCTTAAATGACTTTCTGTTATTGCACGCATGACATGCTTTCCTGCAACGGGGACCGCTTTTCAACTTTCTGCTAACTGTCTGCTCCTCATCACCTAGGAACCACACTTTAGGTTTCAGCAGGGCACCCACTTTCATATTAACAACAACACAGGCGCCACGCGCCCGCTTTTATAAAGTGGCACTGTGGCACACCGCTCCCATTCAGAAACAATGGCGGTTGTGCCTTTTTTTTTTCAGGCTGGTTCTCACAACTTCCTTCGTCCTTACATTCGCAGGGGTCGCGTGTGCGCCCTTCATGACCCTAGGACTTGTCTGCTGTTGAGGGTTCCTCCTGTGCCTCTCTCCGTATGGGAACAAAATCCGTGACCTCCTTTTTGTGTGGGTATGATCGATGGCTCGTGGGTGTGGATTGCATTTGGGGAAGATGGGAGCAGCATAGACCACTAACACCTGGTTGTGTGGGAAAAAGGCTGCTTTATTGAAACAGGTGCACATTACAACATAACCTAGGCCTTTGCCTTACAAAACTATAACCTCACTATACATCTTTAATTACCTATGCTAATCTACCCCCCACCCCTAGCATACCACTCCCCCATAACACTCTTCAAACCTCAATAAAAACTTGGATCAGAGCTGATCAACTGTAACTGGGACCTCTAAGATCCCTTCTGTTTTCCTACCTCACTTACCCTTTGAACCCCATAGAACTTCCTACCTAAATTTGAACTTCCCATGTCGTCCAGGCGTGAACTTGCCTACCCGTTACCTTTCAGCTTGAACTGCCGCTGACAAACAATAAACTTCTGTAAATCATGGAAACTTCTCAGCCGACCGCCACTCAGAGAAAAGGAGGGCGGAGGGAGGTAGCTATCTGCTCTCTCTTGCTCGCTTGTTCCCTTCCCTCCCTGCGCCGCCTTTTCTCTGCCCCCCCTCCCCGCCTTTGTTGCTCCACTAAGCCCCCAGGGGAAATGTCTCACTTATGAAGTGCCTAGCACTTTTAGCCAAAGCCAGCCTCACCTGCAGCAGGTATAAGATTACCCATCACCCCTGAAGAATTCAACATCCTTGAATTGTAGATCCGAATGTTCTACCCTCCCACTCCCCATGTCCCTGCAGAGTGCTCTCATCTCTTTGTTGAACTTCCTCCTCGCTTTATCTATGGCTGCTGGCCTAGTTGCCCCCCGCCAGCATCTCTTGTGAATAAACTCAGTCCACATAGTATAGCATCCAGCCCATGACCTACGTATATCCCTGAGGTCCTCTTTCATTGCCTTAATGAGGGCCAAACCCTTTTGTACGACCAGATCATTTCCCCCCAGGTGAATCAGAAGCACATCTGGACATTTCCCTCCCACCAATAGCCTATTGAGGCAGGGAATAAGTTCTTTCCACTTCATCCCCCCTTTTCCTTCCCAAGAGATGGTATACAGCGAATTATCAAAACCCAAGTTCCTGCCTTGGCAGCTGTCCTGGCTTGCCGCTCCGCCCACTTCACAAAGGAATGACCGACTATCCAGATGTCCAACCCCTCTTCCAGCGGTCCGGGAACGGAACCTGCAACAGAAACAAAGTTGAGAACCTACTCCTCAGCCCCCCCATTACCCTCCCCCGCACATATCTGTGAAAGCAACTTGACGACCATCTGCCCAGATCCATAATGCGTTTCAGATCCCAACCATGGCGGCTCGCCTCTGTCGCTGCCCCTATCCTAAAGGAGTGGGTCCCAAACCCAGCCGGGTCCAAGCCTCCAACTCGCATGGCCACTCGCAAAACATCCAACAGCTGGAAATAAGTTACTGGTCTGCCATCGTTGTGTTTAAATACCCTACTTACCCTTGGCCCCTGGTGCTGCAAAGCCATAGCCCAGCGCACAGGGCAGATGTTTCTCTCAGGGTAACGCTGCAAGTAGACAGCTCTCCCTTGTGTTATATGGCCATTAGGGTCATTGTCTACATTGCTAAGTTAGCATGAGCTTTGCTGCCATGATGCTGCTTTATGCGCACGTTACTACATGACTTAATTTTTACAAGACTCTGCTTGTGCCTTTCACATGAGAACTGTCTGCTTTTCGCGTTCTCTGCTGAGTTCCTGGAGTTTAGTCTGAACATGATGTGCAAGGTCGATAAACAATGCCCCTTATTATTCTGTTCTGGTCAGTCCCTAGCACCAAGACATAACATGCTAAACACAGCCGCAATGTTGGAGACTCGTGCTTTGATTTTACGGGGATGCATGTTGTTTTAACACACACTTGGAGAGAGCCCTTTCCATGGAGAAGAGCTATGCTGTTCCTATGATGTAAACCTTGCATCTAGGCTTTAAGGTATGGGGTCTGCTGACAAAGCCCAGAGATCTTCCTTTTTATAATAAACTTCTTCCAGTCAAGGGGAGGGTGGTTAGGTCTTATAGTCCTTTTTCCACTGTCTTTATAAAATGACTTCCCCCTTTGAACTCTATGGAATTGTAAAAATGCTAATTGTTTTGAGTTTATGCATTTTGCTGCTGGTAGTGGCTAGTATACTGTGTAGTAGAGCATGATAGTTAAAATAAACATTTTTTAACTATTACAGTGACTCTGCCAAATCTTGTTGTGGACAATTACGAGTGAGCGAGCGAAAGGGTATGTCTTGCTACCGCGATTCCTGAGAGAGTCGGGAGTGTTGTGTTCTGTGTTGTCTAATCATTTGTAGCTTCGTGATTTTTGGAGGAGAACGAATGAGACACTATAGCTAGTCGGTTTTGGGATTTTGGGCACTAAGGTGGTAGGTTGGTACACCCCTATACACCGAGGTCCCGTTTTCCTGCGCATAGTTCTGTGTAGGTGCAGAATACCTGCAACACTTGTCCCCTCTGATCGGTTTTTTACTTGTATAGCCAAACCTGCACCCCTTCCCCCACACAATGAGCCTCTTCCCATTTCAAACCCCTACTCCCTTTACCCCCCAATAGCTCCGATACTCGAAATGCTCAAAAAAACATCCATGACATGAGGGATGCGAAAAGAACCCTTGCCTCCTGACCGTAGCATACCTTTGAAAGGGCCTGAATCACATCGAACAACAACTTTAAAGTCATGGGCCTTCGCTGCAGAACCACCTGGCCAGTCTCCATCACCCAACCCTCCAGAATCCTACTCCCCAGTTCCCCTGCTGACGGTGCGTAGCCCCATAGCAGCTTACCCATGGATGCAATACCGGACAATTTGCCTGCTATTGTAACTTTTGACTGTCCTTTCTCTATGAAAGAGATCAGAAACTGAACCACATCTTCCACCCTCTCCCATTCCTGTGACCTCTTGTGCATTTGTCACCAGCCACTGTGTCACCAAGACAAAATGGTGGCTGGTAACCCGAAATGGCGGCTTATATATACCTTGGGCTACGGAGTAGCCCAAAGGTAGCCCAAACCCCCAGTGCAGTCGCTGGACTGCACCAACTTCCCCAAACCACCCGGGGGGGGGAGGGAGGGGGGTGGGCAGACCTCCCTGGCTGCCCCCCAAGTCCCCAATGCGTGGCAGTATCACCCGAGAATGAAGCAGGCGCCACCTTGCTTTTGATTTGCACGTCGCAGCGTGCTCCTTGTAGTTCTATTTGCTTCTCCCCTCCTGCTTCACATTAAGAGTCCTCTCCCACTCAGCACAAACGCAACCTTTCCCTTGATCAGGCGGCAACGCCTCTTCAATACTCACTCCTCCTCCCACAGCATTCGCTGCTCTGCCCAACCTCCTCCCTCCGCTCCGGGGGTCTCTCCGCTCCACCATAGCACAAATGTACCACCTGCACTTTGTAACTGCTGGAACCCGCAGGCGCCTGCACGGTGTAGAAGTCGCACCCGCCTCAACAGTTCCTGCCGGTGCCTAGTTGCCTCTGTTGATAACAGGATGCATTCTTCTGATCATGGGATAGATTGCTTCACAGCAACTTTGTCAGTGGATTTCACTCCAGAATCAAGCTAACCTACAGTGCGTTTGTACTAATGTTGCGGTTACAATTGGCATCTTTGCAGCTATTAAGACATGCCAAGTGCAACGCATCGTGTCTGCGGTGCATGCAGTCTCACGATGTGGCAGTGCTTCCTGTCGTGTCAGGAAAAATACTGCAACAAATCTGGCAGATACACGTAACTTTCTGACTGACACACTTACACTTACACATAACTCTCACATTTCCTCATGGGTACTTCTTAATTTTTGTGCATGTTTTCCTCCAAATATTATGTTTTTCCTTTTTATTACTGACAAAATCCCATTTACTTACTGCTTTGCCTCGTCACTTCCGGCGCCTCTCAATATGTTGGCTCTCACTTGAAGCTGAACTCCGGTATTGGAGACTGAGACCACATTACCCTTTTCAGAAGCAGGTCCTTTACAGAACATTGATTTTAAAGGGTAGTCTCTTTAGTATTACAAGATAGATATGGCCGGCTATGAGCTTGGAGAAGCAAGCCAGCAGGGATGGTGTACTTTGAGGGAACTGCACCTGCTTCTGACCTTGCTGCTTCACGGTTTCAGGTAGCACTGTAATGTGCCAGTTCTAACTATAACATCCTTGGCATTTGGACTATTACATTACATACTAAATGCAAGAGTATATTTTCAGGATTATTTTCACATTTGGGTATGTTGGACCACGAGTATGTAAGCATTTGATGGCCGGTGTCTTCATCTTGCACAAAGCCACAATTTGTATTTTCTAATGTCCTTTCTCCCATTCAGGTTTGCAGTGCATTGTGCACCCGCATCCAAGCAGCATATAAATAACGGCTTATTTTAAAGCTGACACTATATTACTGAAATATTCTCATTCCCCAGGGCGCAGACCCAGGAATGCCTGACAGAAGAAGCTTCAAAAACATAACTGAGCATCGTTTAGCTCCATTCTGGGTTCACAAGGTGGTAGCACAGGTACAAGGCAAGGGTCCAATGCCATCCTTTTTACATTTACAAAGCAAGGGTCCAATGCCATCCCTTTTACATTTACAAGGCAAGGGTCCAATGCCATCCCTTTTACATTTACAAGGCAAGGGTCCAATGCCATCCCTTTTACATTTACAAGGCAAGGGTCCAATGCCATCCCTTTTACATTTACAAGGCAATGGTCCAATGCCATACTTTTTACATTGGCAAGGGTCCAATGCCTTCCCTTTTACATTTACAAGGCAAGGGTCCAATGCCATCCCTTTTACATTTACAAGGCAATGGTCCAATGCCATACTTTTTACATTTACAGGACAAGGGTCCAATGCCTTCCCTTTTACATTTACACGGCAAGGGTCCAATGCCATCCCTTTTACATTTACAAGGCAAGGGTCCAATGCCATCCGTTTTACATTTTTAGTATATTTATTCACCTAGATTGCTGCTGAAGGGAATAAGATGGCAGACTCCCTGTCTGTCTGCTCACATCTTCCTGTTGTCTCTGTCTGTGGGAGCTGATTTCATTCCACCTCTGCTGGTGTGCTGCGTACTGTAAGTGACCCCTGTATATATTCCCTCTATACCGAATCATGGAACAATGTGTCTAGCTTTACTAAACACACAGGAGCAAACCACTAGCAGGAATAGTAGTAGGGGAACACACATTCTTATTTTGTTATCTCTGTTCAGCCCCTACACTCTGTGATGCGCAGTTCGCCTCTGGACCAACCTGTCCGGACAAATTGTCTCCCAATATACGCCTTAAATGAAACCATGTATCTGTACAAGCTGCTTTATGTAAGCACTAGGCATACATCCTGAAATTTGTAATTTGATCCTGAAATCCGAATACTATGCCTCTCTCTATCCTGCTTTGTCGAACATATACTTCTCACTATGAATTTCACCATCTGTCAGCCTCAGCGACTAGAAGCATGCCGGTTTTACAGTCTGCTCTATATACGTGGATTAGCATAAACATACAACATCTAGTATTGTGAGGTATGTTTCTACAACACAGCCTGTCTAATTGAATGATAAATAGTCATGTATATTTTAACTGTAAAATGACTACTTAAGTTGTAGGAGTGTGCACAGAAAACTCTATAAAGGCAGGTTTGAAGTTTTTTTCTGAAGGGAGGGAGTTCATCTCCGTGTGGATGTGCTTATGAAACCAGTGACCCTAGGTTTGCATAGTTTTGACATCTTTTTGAATGTGGTTTATTTGGTCTGTTGTGCGGACCCTAGAACAGAATTTTAAAAAAAAGTCAGTAGTTAAAGACATTCTAGTGCCAACTATATGCACAAATATCCAGTGCTTAATTTGAGCAGGTGTTTGCCAGGGCCCTGCCCCAGGATTGATTTTGAAGAAACAGGACTTATTTGAGCTGGTTGCAGTCATGCTTATAATAATTGAGCAGTGAACAGATAGCAGTGTATGTTGCATCAAAGAATGGCTGTTGGTAAGCAGCATTACTAGTGAGAGAAAAACACACATTTTAATTTCAAGAATGTCACATCTACCACAGCAAAGAAGCAAGTGGTATCAGTGGCACGCAGGGCTTTGAATGGGCCATGCCAAATCCCCAAGCAGGGTGAGACACTGGCATCCCCACAATTAGGCGATTTGAGCCAAGGTGGGCCAGGCCAGCATTATACTTTCAGCACGCTGAACTATTCAGTCATGTGGGAGCAGCTAACATTAGGAGGACAGGGGCACATTTAAATTTAGAACACTTGAAAAAACAAATAGAAGCTCCCACGTTGCCCCATGGCAAGCAAGTATCCTATCATTTTTTTTCTTTTTTTCATGGAGTGCTTGTATTTGTAGTTTATTTGTCAATTAAAAATATTGGACTACAAAAACAGAATGTAAAATTAAACAAGCATTGGCAATGCCAATAGGTCTGGCTTTAAGGGAATTTTGTATTGTAACGTGAAGCATTATAAGTAAATAGTATTGGAATAGATATATTATTTATTTGGAAGAAATAACTATAGAATAATATTGCTGTAGGTTAAAAAGACAGGTGACAGTTGCACTGTTCAGCCAGGCCTAAAGATCCATGTAGGTTAATGACTGCCCTCCTTCCATCTGTGTTGCTGCCGGAAAAAAACAACATAAATTAGCTATTTATCTAAGACACTTTAATAGCATTACAATGTCATGTGGGTGCCCCTGAAAGTTCAAGCTTAGGCAGCTGGATAAACAAAATGCTCCAGCTGCATGGATGGCAAGCACTATTTTTTGGATGCACACAACTTCTGCCAAATCAAAACATGTACTCCTGGCTCCCAACATTTGGACAGAGACAAAGCCCCTCTCTAGTGATGTTCACATAATTGTCTGGCAACAGCTGTGCTGTTTACTCACGCCAGACATGGAGCAGTGCAAACTCAATCTATCTCTGCATGTATGTGGAACAGTATATATTTGAAACTAATGGCACATTTTAGCCACTTTACAGATTTTTCCAGTGAAGCGCTACTTTTGTTTTCTCGTCTTTCTTTGAACAAAATTGTATCAGCTGTTTTTTTATTTTAGTTTATAAAATGTGTACCGCAGCTCTGTGTTCAGGGATGTGATCTTTAAACCATACTGCTTATATTTTGTAAGGATATAAGCAATGGACATTAAAACGGGTCCCTGTAGTCATGTACTTACTTTTCAGGCAAAAATACTAACTGTAAAAGTATCAAGGTAACCATGTTGTTCCTGGTTACATTTCACGTGCTGTACTTAATCTTGCCTTTCTTATGAGTGTTTGCTTTTTCCGGATGTTGTTACTTTTTTTCAGCCAGCATATTACTCTTGTCTCCCTCCCTCATAACCTATTCCCCATTTTCTGGTTCTCCAGTGCCACAAATTCATACAAATGGCAATAGCGCTATGCAAATATCATCACTCCACTGCATACAAAAAACGAAAGTAAAAACATTGTCATTTTCAACTCCAAGAGCTCTAACTTTCACAAATCGAGACCGATTGCATTGCAAATGCTTGTTGCTCCTTCTTGCTGAATAATTTTCTGGAGCTTTGCTGGACTTCATGTTTAATTGTGCATCTGGCACTGCCTCTGGACATAAGAGGCCCTTTCCTCGAGCCAGGAAGACACTCCAAGTGTCGCCCAGAAGTCCAGCGCTTGACAGATTAATTCCAGAGTTGTTCATTATTGCCAAATAATTTCGTGATTTTTCTTAATATTAAAGTTAAATTATACTTATTCTATAACTTGCTTTCCTGATGCTTTAAGTAAAGTCAAGCTGCGTCTGGTGGCTTAGTGGACTAATGTGTCCACTGTAGGGGCATGTGTTCGGCCTCATGGTCACAGGTTCAAATCCTTGTGGGTCCACTCAGCCTTTCATCCTTCTGAGGTCAATAAAATGAGTACCGTTGGGTAACAATAAACATCGGTTATTCAGTGCCAAGATACCCTTGGGTGACAAATACACGTTATGCAGTGTGCTTTGTTAAGTGATGGTGTAACTCTGTAAAGGCAGACAAAATAAAGTCACTGTCAAAATAATGAAATGGAAATAAATGTAAGACGAAGTAAAGGCAGAGGACTAAAGGTCAGACACCACTGGAATATGTTCATGAAAGGATTATCCTCCACTGAATTGTGCAGGGGAGCATACCATGGTTAATTCAGTTTTTTCAAGAGTGCACCTATCATTTTGCATGTACACTGTGTTCTGTTGGAGGTCAGTGAAAAATACATAGGTTTGCCTCAAATTTTGACAAAGGTGCTTTATTACATGAGCAGGATACACTTCGTAATCTGTACATCTTTCGTCAAATTCTGTGTACAAGCTATTATGTCTCTCCCCACACTCTAATACATAGTTTTGCCTACAAATTCACCAACCCCTAAACAAAACAATCCTTTTAATGTTTGGCTTTCACAGTCTGTCCCCTTAACCCATTACTTTGCCGTCTCTATTTTCTGTGCCTACAGTTCCACTATCGGGCCTGCTGACTTCCATTTCCTATTACAGGCCCACCCGCCCTTCCTCAACTTGTGCCTAGGGTGCTGCTTACGTTTGGAGGGGGTTGTTGGCTTGTCTCCTGGTTATATCGATCGCTGATTGCTATGATGTTGCCACCCCTGTCGTGGTATAGGGCGTATTGGGGGGCTGCAGTGGGAGAGACCTCAGGGATACTGAATGGGTTGCACTACTAGAGCACCCTGGTCTGGACTCCAGAAATACCAGGTTCAAATGTACGCATTTCAACTATTTACACACCACACAGGGGCGTAACAAAGCCCCCCGCAGCCCCCGCGGTGCGGGGAGGACCCCAGACTTATCAGGGCTGGCTTTAGGGCAGTGCGACCGGTGCGGCCGCACCGGGTGCTGACCTGAGGAGGGGGGTGCTGACCGGGGGGGGGGGTGGTGCTGTTGTTAGCAATATATTATGTTAGGAGAGATGAGGGGGACTTTTCTCCTGTGGTAATGAGAGAATCTGAGGAGGCGGTCATGGTGCACAAGGGGCGCCTAAAGCGATTGCCGCACCGGGCACCACCACGCTAAAGCCAGCCCTGGGCTTACACATACTGGAGGAGGCCCCCTCAGCCCCTACCAATGTGAGTGTGAGGGGCCCCTTCAGCATATCTTGCAGGGGGGCCCACTCACGTTTTGTTATGCCACTGACACCACATACTTAACTCATCACAGACTGAATGTTATCAGAGGCACTGGCTACAAGAGCTTCCCTAGGTGCACCCTGAGCGATACCGATTTCTTACACATGACATGGGCATGCCCGATGATTGCAGCCTATTGGCAAGGGTCACCTTGGTGGTGAATAGGATGGGCCTCCGCGCAGTCGAGATCTAACTCCTGGGCATGTATGCCCTGCAGAAACCTGGCACGTTTCTCTCAAAGTTTGTAGCCCTGGCCTTAGTGCTTGATAAACGAGCTATAGCAATGCATTGGAGATCACCTGAAGGCCCTCCTTAGTGAAAGAGGAGGTGAGGAGATAGTCTGCGGTGGAGGATATAGCCCTAGGCGCAGAGGAAAGGTTGGGACAGCGCAAATACCTTCTTGCAGACCAGTGGGAAGAACTGCTCACTGCAACACCAGACTGAACAAGATTACACTATAGGCCCTGTGCACACCTAGCGGGGGAAGAGGTGAGAGCTTATACCACTGCGTTGTAGGATTGTGGTGAACATGGACACTGGTTGATGGGTGAGCCGCAACATATGTACTTGATGGCCCTTGGCAACGGTAGAAGACTGGAGGGGAATGGGCCAGGGGAGGTTTATTTCACGTTTTATATTTAGTTTGCACTACACAATGTGTTGATCCTGTATGAGGAGCGACACGACAGTTCCTTACACCGCGAACTTCAGGACATTGCGACACAGGAAATAGAGCCTCGAAAGCAATAAGCTTCATAGCAGCCTGGACTACCAAGACACAGAGACAGATGCAGTTGTGCCCTCATCGAATATGCCTATGTGTATTGTTTGTATAGTCGCGTGCAAAGCAAAATAATAAAATTATATATATTTTTTAAATCTAAACTTGGACCTAGTGATCCCTGAGAGCAAAATTGTACCAAAGATGCCGAACTGTTCTCTCTATTATCTCTACCACGTTAATCAACTTACTATTTCTACCAGGCTTTTCTTCTTCTGGAGCTTTTACCGACACCAGAAAAACCCTCCCCAGATGCTGTCCGTACTGTCGTGCATTTAGTGACCACCTACCTCTTAGACCCAATCTTCTATTGCTTTAACCACTCTCACCTTGTTTGTTTCTGTGACTAGCATATATTTATGTATTTATACAAACAATTGCCATATTTGTGTTAGTATTAGAAAATCTACACTGAATGAGATGATATTTTTGTAAACAATATTTAGGAGACAATATTTATGCAATGCTATTTTTCTTACATGATACTGTGAAGTGCAACCCGCTCTCCTGCCGTCCGAATGTCTGCTGGTGACAACACTTCACTGCCACTGAGCCCAACCAATGTCATCTCAACCGCTGTACACAATGTAATGCATCAACTATGCTATTGTTCATACTCTAAATTTATTTTACTTTGAAACCCATGTTCCTCAGTTGCGTTTTCATAACAGTTTGAGACTCTGTGGTGCCTTAGAGACATTTTGTGCCCTAACTTGGCCAATGTCCCATTATTCATGAAAAAATCTTCTAATTGGCTTGTTTTCTACCACACAATCATGCTGCTAATACCACATGATTACTCTTTCAGAATGCTATGCTGTGCTTTATTTCTTTCTAAAATGGAGGTTGATGGGCTGTACACCAGCGGCCATTCAAGAATAGCCCAACACAATGTGTCCCTACCACATCTAGAAGTATTTAAATTCTCTATTTCATTGGGATTCTCACTGTGTTGGACTGGCCTGGCAGGCACTCTGGCACTGCCAGATGGACCACCTTGAAAGGGTCAGCATGTGGTCGTTTTGTTTGGTCCCGTCATGGACTACAGGTCCGAAAGGAAAATGGTCCACACACTGACCCTTTCGAGCCAGCCCATCTGACAGTGCCTGAGTACCCAACAGGCCAGTTCAACCCTCTTGCAGCCACAGGGACACATCTTTGCTGGGAGCACGTGTTCTACTTTGCTACCCATTTTAGAATTTACTATACCTCGCAAGTACAGCAAATGCCACGGTAAATCATTAGTACGGCACTTAAAACATAAATGCAAAGTAATGAAAATTGAAAACCCTTATCCTGAATGTTATGTGAAACAAGTAAAAGCGTTCCAGATATATGGGCAGCAATCAAAAGGAAACAATGGTATCGGTATTACATTTTGCCATATCAACTCCAGTACTACAGTCTCTCTGCCAATTGCCTAATCCAAATTAAAATGCATCGCTCAACACTCTCTTTGTGATATTGCCTGCCACGAAACGTAGTGTGCAAATCTATATGTGACTGCTGCTCTCTTCAGCAGGTAGCCGACAAGGGAAATTATTATGTCATGTAGTGGAGCCTTCTGAAAGGGGTAACCATCCTGCCTTCTTCAACGTCCTTTTTTAGCTACTGCCTCGCCACCATCTGTAATGTCTTTCACTGACCTCCTCAAACTCTCTGCTCAGTTCTGCTTTTTGGTCACTCTGCTGTGGTCAAACCCCTTTGTGAAAACCTTTTGCAATCTCTCAGACCCAATCCATTTTGTGATGTGCAAGAGCCACCTCATTCTAATGTCCAGCAGCACCAGTGTACGAGCCATCTCCCATCTCCCCCTCCTGGTCCGTCTTCCCCTGCCCATTTCCTATTGGCTGTTTGACACACTCTGGCATTCTAACAGCTGAGGAATTTCCCCCACATGTTGACTATTTCCGCTTGAAGGTGCCCCTCTCTGTGGCCACCTCTGTGGGGGTATCAGGGTACTAGTAATTTCTCTCCTCCTCTGTCCAGAACATCTTTACCCTCGGACCTGAAAAACTGATCAGAATGATAACTTGTGGGAAAGGGGATTGGGAAGGAGCAGATCACTTGGTGCTCTGTAGAGGCGAACAGGTCTTCAGCAGCCTGCATACGGATGAACAGGTAGTACAGTTGCTGTTGCTTAAACAATGCAAATAAACACTGCAGTCCCAAAACTGCTTTCACTTGTCTTCTGTTACAATTAGCAATCAGTGGCAGGTACATGGCTAAAATCCTGCAGTAGCCTTCGGAAAATGGTTCCTTTAAAAACATATTAAACTGGGCACATCTCTGAAAGAAAAGAAAATAGGGGCCAGTTAATATTATTCATCTTATGAATACTAAATATTCCCTTCTCCTGCATATAAACATGTTAAGTTAACCCTTTAATGAATGCTCAAATAAATTTAAATTTTAGAGTACACTGTTACTTTGGGACCAAGTGACCTAGCATTAGAGGAACGCTGGGGACTGCTGGAAACTTCGCTAAACATAATACACTTAAAACAGAGTAGATCAGTATGAGGGCCTGAATGGTGGCAAAGAGCTGGGCTGCAGAGTGAAAATCTAGCAATTTGCTCATAGAACACTGAGGGCCTGCAGCAAAATTGAAGATGTGCACTTCTTAGCCTTTATAAATTCTTTCGACTTGATAATACCTCAGGAGACTTGGGCACTGGTCCCCTTGGACATACCGAGATTCTTAGGAATCTGCAAACCAGCCGTAAAAACTCACATGCTAGGATGCCCCTCCGGGGGCCTAGTCATTTATGCAATGGTTGACATCAACGCTAAAGTAGAAGAGGCACAAATGGACCACCCCATCCTGGAAGCTGTGAAACTATTAGAATGCTTCCACAACATCAATCAGTCACTGCTGATAATAAACGCTTACATTCATCCAAAGCCCACTAAGAAAAAGGAACCAATCGACCTCCTACTGTCACTTCTCACCGACCAAATGTCTACCAATCCCATGCCACTCATTTTTTTGACTGGTGACATTAATATGAACCTGCTGCAGGAAGCTGTACACAATCAAAAAGAGGATATTTAAAACCAGATCTGGCAGATTCCCCCCTCCACCAGTGGATACAAAAGAGGGACAACAGTTGTCTGGCCTTTGCCAATGACCTAGAGCACTTGGGGTTGAGATCTTTAGATGGATGAACTAAGCTTGGCGTCCCTGCTCAGTCTACCATCTATTCAGCAGCGGCCAACTCGATCTTAGATTGCATTCTAGTGTCCCTCACTCTATTACATATGGTCTACCTCTAGGACATAGGAACTCAACTGGAAAGTGACCATCAGCCCCAAAGGATCCTGCTAAACCTATGCTGTAGTTTTCACGATCAAGCCCAACAGCATATGAGAACAGTCTCCACTATCAACTGCAGGAGGCTAATTTGGTCAAGAAGATCTATTGCCAGGGTGGGACTCAAAGCAAGGAATTAATGGGAGAGCATACTCAACTTATCATCTGACTTGATGGAGCATTGGGCCCAGCTTTCGGTCCTCCTTCTGGCAGATCAAGGACACCCCCCTAGAAATCCAAATCTACTACCAGGAGGGCACCCTAGGAGGCCTTCAGTCCAACTTGCCACAGAAAAAAGCAATTAAATCATGCTCTCTGGCTACTTTGACACAGCCCAAGCTCTACAACACAGAGGACTGTTTTATCTAAGTTGAGACCCCATAAAAAAGGAACATGGAAGTCAGCTAAGTTGGAGATAGACCAGTACTGGCATAAGCTTCTTATAGCCACTAGAAGGATGCCAGAGAATGTTGGAGATTGGTGACCCATGCTACAGGAGCCAGGCCTCCCCCGCATTTTCTAACATCTCGGAAGAAGCATGGATTGCTTATTTCCAGGAAATGTTCGTGAGCAGCAAGACTTTATTGGCGAGCCCTGAGAGAAAGTCAACAAACTTGATGGTTAAAAAACCACATGAAGCCATCTTACTGGATGATGTAATAAAAGTAATTTATTTAGGCTGAAGCAACGGAGCCCCCGGTCCCAATGGCCTACCACAGGCCATTTTTTTAAAAATTCCTCAATATTGGGCTGAACATCTGGGCCACCTTTACAACCATGTCCTTCTCCACCAGGCCATAACTAAAGTTGGCGGGGGACGATCATAGCCCCTATTTAAAAAGCTGGAATGAAGTCACTACCGTCAAATTGCCAGCTAATCGCCCTGTTAGATGGAGAGTCAAAATATTTTGCAAAAAATGTGTTGACAGAACTAACCAAATGGGCAGTGGAAGCTTCACTGGTTCAGGTGAACCAAACAGGGTTTGTCAAAAAACACAGACACAATCACTAACAAACTAATGCTTACCTTACAAACTGATAAAATTAGAATTCACTCTCAGAACTTCCACCTCTGTTTCGTGGACTTTCACTCCGTCTTTGACGCAGTACAGCGTAACACTCTTTGGAGCAAGGTTTTGAGGTGGGGAATTTCTCCAACACTCCTCAGAGCTATCCAACTACTATACATATACACCAGCAAATGGACACGGTAAGACTGGGCACTGGGACAACCAGTTCAAGAAAAATATACACAAGCAATGATCTGAAACAAGGATGTGTCCTTTCCCCATTCCTGTTCAATGTGTACCTAGCAGAACTCACAACAATCCTTAATAAAGTAAATTTGCATGCTCCAACACTGCTCGTTTTCAATGCCTCTCACGTGTTATACGCCGATCACGTAGTACTAGTCAGTTACACGAAGGGTGGCCTGCAAAGGTTAATAAATGCTACAGCAACATATGTGGCAAAGCATGGACTCCAAGACAACCTCAACAAAACAAAATCAATGTTATTCAGTACAAGAAGAAGTCCACCACTTGAAATAATGGAGCCAACCTTTAAGCAGCCTCAGCCTCAGTCTCAAACTCAGCTTCTGAGGCAATTACAGGCAACGCCCACTGAAGACCTGAATGTAACCTCTAAAGATGGGGGGGAGCCATGCTTTATAGAAATGAGGCAATCAGGAAATCAATTACTATCCCAGCCCCAAATACAAGTACAGCCACAATCAGTCATTGAGATGATCCAGCTTTTAACAACTGAAGTAAGGAGTAGATTTGAAACATCCGAGCTGAACCAAAAAGAGATCAGATCTTCATGTGAAAGTCTGGGAAAAAAGCTGGACGACATAGCAGATAGCTATGTACAGCTGGAAGTAGAAATGAAAGATCTAACACTTCAATCGGAAGTTAATACAAAAGAGATCAGAGACTTCAGGGGCAACGAGAGGTTACTAAAAGAAAAAATAGAGTCATTGGAAAATAACCAAAGAAGGTGTAATCTCCGTATCTTAAAGATCCCAGAGGGAGTAGAGGGGGAAGATATTAAGACGCTTGTGGTACATCTGATCAAGGAAGGACTGCAAGTAAAATGGACAGAAGAAGAATTAATCAAAGACACACAGAGGGTCCACAGAGATCCATATAGACTGAATGCAAATAAGACTAAGCCGAGGAAAATCTTGGTTAATTTCCATACTTATAATCTAAAAGAAGAAATTCTTCTTAAAGCGTTGAAACAGAAATCACTGACTGTGGACGATATTAATTTCGAAATTAGATCAGATATCTCCCAATTTACGGCAAACAAACAATGGGAATTTGGAAATTTAATTGAGCCCTTTAAGAGATTGGGTGCGACAGTACAGTTAAAATTTCCTACGAGCCTACGTGTAATGCACAATAATAGGATGCAGACTTTCCGTAGGGTAGAGGATGCGGAGGTTTTTCTCAAATCAATATCAGGAGCTGGTACAGGATAGGTTGGACTAAAATCATTCCGTTAGTCTCTAAGGTAAATTATTTCGAGAAACAAGGTTAGCGGTATAGTATAAACTGTTTGGGCAGATTTGCACTTAGAACAGATCTCCGGAATCGGGGGGCCTCCCTAGGTCCAGGCCTAGGCCATCAAGGAAGTAGAAGGGGGTTTTCCAAGGGATGGGGGGAGGGGAACACGGGTAGTTATTTATGCACGGGTGTGGGAGCAAAGGGAAAAAAAACAAAAAAATGGTGTCCTCTATATATTCCAGAACTCAGGATGTAACAGAGCCATGAAGCTAAAAAACAAAAAAAGGAAATTAAGAAAAAATATATGACTGCAATTGAGAAGCCACAGATAGAATTTCTATCGTGGAATGTAAATGGCCTTAGGGTGCGTCATAGGTGTGAGAGGATTTTGCAGTACCTAAAAGATGCTCCAGCTCATATTATATTACTTCAAGAGACGCATTTAACAAGTGAGGAAATGAAAGAGCTGTTTAAAAATAGAAAATGGGTACAGAAGATGGTATGTACAGAGCAGCAACTCACCATAAGAGGGGTGGCGATCCTGATAAAAGGCAACCCTCAGATAGCAGTAGTGGAAAGTAGGGTGGACAAGGCTGGTAGGTGGGTGATTGTAAAGATGAGATGCTATGAACAACTTTACACAGTAGTTGGATATTATGGGCCCAACCTTCATGACCCGATCCCATTTGGCAATCTACTTTCAGAATTATTGGATTTTCCCGACCCAGTCATAATGGCAGGAGATTTTAATGTGGTTCTGGATGGTAGTTTAGATCGCTCTACAAAAAGCAGAAGTATAATACATAACAAAACAAGATCACTGATAATAAACTCAATAAAGAATTTAGGATGGTGTGATATATGGAGAGAAAAGAGAGGATCTTTAAAGAGCTTTACTTTTAATAATAAAAAATATGGCTACCAATCCAGAATAGATTTGTTTTTAGTCAATCAAAGTATAAAAAATCAGGTTAGAGGTGTAAATCACGTGGGCGCACATATGTCCGATCATTCGGCAGTTACGCTGCTCTTGGTACCCCCGAGCTCCACATCACAAAGGAGATGGACGATGGATCGTACCATACTGTTTGATGGAGACATGATGGAGAAACTAGGGTTGGAGTCTCGGGAATTTTTTGAAAATAATTTGGACAGTGCTCCTATTGGGATAGTATGGGACATTTATAAGGCCTTTTTAAGGGGCAAAATTTTATCACTTCAGGCATACAAAAACAAACAGAGAAAGGCAGAGATAGCAAATATAGAAAATAAAATTCAAAGATTAGAACAAAAGGTACAATGTAATGAGATAGAATACGAGGCAGGATTACTATCCATTCAGGCCCTTAAAACGAACCTTCTGGTGGTAGTGGAACGACGGCTACAAGAAAGATGGCAAGCAAGTAAAATGGCTCATTTCAATTATGGGGAAGGGTGTGGCAAGTTACTTGCATGGAAGATAAAAAATGATCAGGCAAAAAGTTTTATAAAAGAACTAAATTATGGAAATGCAGGGTGTTGCACTAGAGTGGGGGACAGTACAGAGGCAACTTTATTGAAATATTTTGGGGAAGTGTATGCAGAGGACCTAACTACGACAAGAAGGGAGGTGGAAGACTGGTTAGCACAAGAATCTCCCTGTAAAGTATCTGAGCTTCAAAAAGATGCCATCAACTATGCAATAACAGAGGAGGAAATAAGAAATGCAATTAAAGCAGGGAAAACGAGTAGGGCAGCAGGGCCTGATGGTCTTCCAATGGAGTTATATAAAAAATTAGGAAAATATTTAATTCCGGTTTTCTGTAGGCTGCTTTCAGCAGTGTTTGACAATGGTGAAGAGATTCCCCCCTCATGGAACGAAGCCACTGTGACTCTGATACTTAAACCTGATAAACCACCAGACTGTTGTGACTCTTATAGGCCTATCTCGCTGCTAAACTCGGATTATAAAATCTATTCGAAAATACTAGCAGATAGACTGAATGGAGTAGTGGGAGCACTCCTTCATGAAGATCAGAAAGGTTTTGTGCGAGGTACAAGTATCAAAGATCTAACCTACAGTCTTATAGGTGCCATAGATTTAGCTTCCACAGATAAACTACCACTAGCTGTTATTACAGTAGACGCGACCAAGGCGTTTGATCGCGTAAACTGGATTTATTTGCAGGAAATCTTGAGATTGTCCAATCTGGGGGAAAAAATTTGCAGGGCAATCAATAAGTTATATAAAAACCCCACAGCTAAACTATTAATAAATGGGAATTTATCTAACACCTTCAACATCTTCAGGGGAACAAGACAGGGTTGCCCGCTATCCCCATTACTTTTTAATCTTTACATCGAACTCTTAGCGGAGAAAATCAGAAAACATGAGAGTATCATTCCTTTTCAATCTCGAGGCTGGCAAAAGAAAGTGGGTTTATATGCAGATGATCTGGTGGTATATACTTCAGACCTCAGTCTTGCACTACCAGCAGTTTATGAGCTGGCTGCGTATTTTGGGAAGATCTCAGGTTATGAGATAAATCAAGGCAAAACGGTCAAAATGGTATGGAATATTACTACACAAGTGAGTAGTGTCAAAGAGGAAATGAGGTATCTGGGCATTAGAGTTGTTCAGAAGGTAGAACAAATACTAGAATCCAACTTACAGAAGATTAATAAGGAAATTGGGAAACTTTTACTGGGTTGGTCACATCTCCCATTATCTATCTATGGAAGAGTTAATCTTGTCAAAATGACAATTCTCCCAAAGTTTACCTTCCTTTCCCAGAACATCCCTATGCCCTTCAAGGAAGAATGGCTTAAAAATGCCCAGTCAAAAATTACTAGTTTTATTTGGGCCTCGAAAGGAGTGAGAATATCATGGAAAAAATTAAGATGACAGCATGATAAAGGGGGCTTGAGGTTGCCAGATCTATCTTACTATGCTTGGGTCTTCCTGCTAAAAGGAGGGAAAGGTTTGTTCAAGGCACCAGATAGCTCAGAAGTCGGAAAGATGTTTGTTGCAATGTTAAGAGATGTAAAAGGGGAGAATATGGTTTTATCCATAAATATGGAGACCCGCGCTATTTCAAAAAGATACGTCTGAAGACCCTACAGGGCTACGCATAACATGGTATAAAGTCAGGAGAGAACTAAAAATTAATTATTACAGTGGCCAGGCCCCTATCTTTGACTCCCCGGGATCTCCAGAGTGGTCTAAGGACTGTTTGGCTCGACCATTAAAAGAGGCTGGAATAACTATCTGGAGCCAACTGATGAAGAATGGAGTTTTAATATCTTGGGAAGAAGGTCAAGAAATAGTTAATGGTCGATTATCAAGATTCAAGTATCTTCAAATAATGAGTTGGAGTCACACGGATGGTCATGGAGCGGGACTGTCCAATGAACTGGAAACATGCTTGGCAAGTGGAATAACTCAGAAAAAAGAAGTGGCGAAATGGTACTGGCTGTTACTGGAGATTGCTGATGGTGACTTTAATCTGCCAATGGTGTTGTGGGAGAAGAACTTGCCAGGAGAACGGATTGAAGACTTATGGCAAGTATCTTGCGACATGTTATACTCCACGGTATGGCCCGCAAATTTAAGGCGGAACCACCTTTTTTGTCTCCACAGGGTCTACTGGACGCCGTACAAATGATCTAAACTGGGGAATGGAGTTGTGTCAAGATGTCCCAAATGTAGTAAAGAGAAGGGTGATGACATCCATATGTTTGTTGAATGTCCGACGATTCAAGGTTTTTGGCTGGATGTGAGTAACACAATTCTTTCAATACTTGGAGAAGCGCTCCAGGTAAGCAAATCTTTGGTTTTCTTTGGGCTTCCTGATAATTATATCTCTTTGATAAATAATACCAAAAAACTGATATTTTATCTAATCCTACTTGCTCGTAGGGAAATATGTAAAAATTGGGTTAAAACAACTCCTCCAAATAAAATAGAATGGTGGGCATCAATAAAATACACCAATAGGTTAGACAGGGAACATAAATGTAAGCGGAATGAATTTTGGCTCCCCTATGAGAATTGGGAACAATCACTTATATAATAGTCCAATGATTAGGCCTCTATACTATATTGCTTAAATACTCTGGAGGTGATGGATGGACGATTGGGAGAAACAGTCACCTATGGTTGAGTATAGAAGGCAAGGTGTAGAGTGAACCAACCGGGTAATTAAAAGATCACTGGTTGGCGCCATGTCAGGAGTGATCAAGGAGTTAAACTCTTGTACACGTGAGTAATGAGGACAAAAAAAAAAAAAGAAGAAGAAGTCCACCACTAACATTTGATCTGGAAGGCTCACCCTAGGAATCAGTGACAGAGTATAAGTATCTTAGGGTAATCTTTGATTCAAGAGGCACATTCACTAAGCACTGTTGATTGATTGATTCAAAGAACAAGTAATACGCTAACGTCTGCTTTCCACTCCCTAAGGAACAGTCTGAAGGGTCTGTCTCTCCAACCATTACTACAAGTCATGGCCACAACACACATACCTTTAATAGAGTATGGAGCTGAAGCCCTGACAGGGAGAGCAGATAAAGTAATTGAAAATGCAAGTGTTGGCACTTATCGGCGGGGGTTCAGCCTCCCATGACATACTTCACCAGCCCAAATAAGATCAGAATTTGGGTTACGGAGGCAGAACCTATCCAGCCTTGGCACTTACTTAAAATCCTGTTATAAACTAACAAACAATTTGGGTGCCACTTTAAACAAACTTTAAACAAAGTACTGTGTAGTGCTATATCTGATCCAGATAACACACAGACACACGAATATATGAACCTGGCTTTGACAACATTGTAGGCTGAGTCACTCTGGGCATTAACTCTCACCCAGGCTGCTTATGACAGAACCTTTCATTCAGCAGCTAATAAGCTTTTTTCCCTTATTGACAAAGCCTTATTGATAAAAAGATCACATGCATGGATGACAATAAGCTCCTATGTTCTCCTGAAGCCACAACCATACCTAGGAGTACTATTTGGGCTAAGGGCAAAGCTCATGTTGTTGAGTTATCGCTGGGCAGCTTTAACACCTTGTGTAACTCCCTCACTTGGCTAAGACAGACCACGGTGATCGCATGCAGGCTGCGTCAATATGCAAAGGAAGACATTTTCCACATTGTTTGCACATGCCCTGTGCTGCAGGCAGAGCGAAAAGGACTTTTCAAATACCACTTTCTAAGGAACAGAATCCACACGTGCTGACATGCAGTAATAGCCTGCCTACAAGGAGAGGACCTAGTACTCTGCGGGAAATTCTTGAAATTTATGACATTAGCAGAAAGAAAACTAGCAAAACAAATCCTATAACGACAGGACACAATTTATATCATTAACGTATTGATTGCACTTTGCCTATTTTATCCATTTATTTTGTAACCTGTTAATGCACTAAGCATTTTACTCATTGAGCCTCTAAAACCACGGGTACAATTGTCATTGTTCAAGTTTGCTCCCCGCCTGTGATCGATTACGGCCCTTGAGCACACCTTGTCCACTTAAAACCTGTACTGTACCCTGTCAAATGAACCAAGCACCTTAATTTAGTGAGACTTTAGGATCATAGTAATGATCTCTTACCAATCTATTTTTTCCAATTGTATACTAACCATTCAGCTTAACAGTAACACCCTCGCTAACGCATTAAGCAATTTGCAAACCCTTTAGACCATGGTCATATCAATTTCTCCAACATATCGATCTCCCCACCATATCAATTGTATGAAAAAGCTGCCTTCGTTGAGGACAGGGTTTTGGGACTGAGGAGTGCATTAAGCTTCTTAATGGAGAGTGCCTTTAAGATCTTGGCCACAACCTGCACTGACCATGCTATCATCTGCACATTTGACTAATCGGCTAGCGCACTAAGCACTTTAACTTGAAACATTAATTTCATGTTTACATCTCCATGTAACAAAAGTCAGAAATAGCTCATGTTAACTTCTGTAGACGGGAACAGGGATACTGAGTTGGTGGATCTAAAAACATATGGGTAGTTGGACTTTTATTGTGGTTTTAAACAACAAGGTGACTGATGTGTTACTTTTTTTTAATTGTAAGTTTTAATTAACTAAACAATAAAGTCCTTCATTCATTCATGGTGCTGTAATTGTCATGTGGTGTAGTATAAAATGAAGTGCTGTGGGAATGTTCTAATATGATGTACAGTCATTTTCACTACAAAAATGTATGAGTATACATTGTGGGAGATGTGTGACTGCAGGAGATGCAGTGCCCTTCAGCAAATATGACAAGCCATGTGCCTGGAAGCTTTGGTGCAAGCTGACATTCTGTTTCCTTCCAAACAAAAGAATGAGGCAAGCAGAGTAAATGTAACCGATTCCAGAAGAACTGGGGAACTGCTGCAGTATTACTTGCTGCCCCTGTGTGTTCAAGCGTATATGTTATGAGAGGAAGTTTCCAGTTAAGCATAAGAAGCAATTGCAGCCACTGCCTCTGGGGAAGCCCTAAGAGGCTACCATCCCGATAGGCCAAGAATGGGTGGCATTAGTCCACCCCCATCCTCTATGAAAGGGACCACTTCCTCCTCTTAAACAAACTTTCTTTACATCCACAAAGAGGACGGGGACCCAACGGGATCACTTCTCTTTTGCAAATGGTTTACCACATCTTTTGAGGTGTGGATAAAATATCAGCAGCACTGACGACAAGAGTTGCCCTAGGTGCACCCTGAGCGATACAAATTTCTTACACATGACATGGGCATGCCCGATGGTTGCAGCCTATTGGCAAGCGTCACCTCGACCCTGGAAATGGTGGTGAATAGGTTGGGCCTCCACGCAATCGAGATCTATCTCCTGGGCATGTATGCAATGCTGAAACTTGACAGGTTTCGCTCAAAAATATTAGCCCTGGCCTTAGTGCTTGCTAGACGAGCTATAGCAATGTATTGGAGATCCCCTGAAGGCCCTCCTTGGTGCCGGTGAAAAGAAGAGGCGAGAAGATAGTCTGTGGTGGAGGCCATAGATCTACGCTCAGAGGACAGATTGGGACAGACAAAGTACCTTATTGCAGGCCAGTGGGTAGAACTTTTTTAACTGTTCACTGAAACATCAGACTGAACAAGATTATCCTATAGGCCCTGTGCACACCTAGCAGGGGAAGAGGTGAGAGCTTATACCACTGCTCTGTATGATTGTGGAGAAAATGGACACTGGTTGATGGATGAGCCACAACATATGTACTATATGGCCCTTGACAATGTTAGAAGACTGAAGGGGAATGGGCCGGGGGGGAGGTTTATTTCACGTTTTATATTTTGTTTGTGCTACACAATGTGTTGATTCTATATGAGGAGCGACACAACAGTTCCTTACCCCCGTGAACTTCAGGACATTGCGACAGACACAGGAAATAGAGCCTAGAGAGCAACAAGCTGAATAGCAGCCTGGACTACCAAGACACAGAGACAGATGCAGTTGTGCCCTCATCGAATATGCCTATGTGTATTGTTTGTATAGTCGCATGCATAGCAAAATAATAAAAATATATTTTTTAAATATATACACTTGGACCTTGTGATCTCCTGAGAGCAAAATTGTACCAAGGATGGCGAACAGTTAGTAGCTCTACCACGGTAATCAACTTACTATTTCTACCAGGCCTTTCTTCTTCTGAAGCTTTTATTGACACCAGAAAACCCCTCCACAGATGCTGTCCTTTCTGTCGTGCATTTAGTGATCACCTACCTCTTAGACCCAATCTTCAATTGCTTTAACCACTTTCACCTTGTTTGTTTCTGTGACTAGCTTATATTTATTTATTTGTGCTAACAATTGCCACATTGGTGTTAGTATTAGAAAATCTACACTGAATGAGATGATATTTTTGAAACAATATTTATGCAATGCTATTTTTCTTACATGGTAGTGTGAAGTGCAACCCGCTCTCCTGCCGTCCGAATGTCTGCTGGTGACAACACTTCACTGCCACTGAGCCCAACCAAGGTCATCTCGACCGCTGTACACAATGTAATACATCAGCGATGCTATTTTTGAGACCCTAGATTTGGTTTACTTTGAAACCCATGTTCTTCTCCAGACACAGCAGTTGCGTTTTCATAACAGTTTCATACTCTGTGGTGCCTTAAAGTTATTTTGTGCACTAACTTGGCCAATGTCTCATTATTCATGAAAAAAATCTTCTAATTGGCTTGTTTTCTACCACACAATTATGCTGCTAATACCACATGATTACTCTTTCAGAATGCTATGCTGTGCTTTGTTTCTTTCTAAAATGGAGGTTGATGTGCTGTACACCAGCGGCCATTCAAGAATAGCCCAAAACAATGAGTCCCTAGCACATCTAGAAGTATCTAAATTCTCAATTTCATTGGGATTCTCACTGCGTTGGACTGGCCTGGCTGGCACTCTGGCACCGCCAGATGGACCACCTTGAAATGGTCAGCGTGTGGTCATTTTGTTTGGTCCCGTCATGGGCAACGGGCCGAAAGGAAAATGGTCCATACACCGACCCTTTCAAGCCAGCCCATCTGACAGTGCCTGAGTACCCAACAGGCTAGTCCAACACACTTGCAGCCACAGGGACACATCTTTGTAACGCTCCAAATATGTCTATCACATTACAATGTATTCCCTGACTCTGTTTGTTATTCTAATCCTGTTGTGGGGTTTTCTTGACTTTTTCTTTAAAATTGCCACCTGTCTGAAGATACCAAACTTTAGATACAAACTTCAGATGCCTCAACAGTGACAGTGCCACTCCCAGCTCTGATCTCCTATACACTTTGCCCAGTCGCGGCTGCTCCCATGAACCAGTAGTGGGGCGGGGGTGGAGGAAGGGAGGGGTGTTAAAAAAAATAACAAAAATCACTTACCTGTCGGCTGGCTGCCACCTCTCTTCCGTCCTCTCGTCCTCTTCCTGGCTTCTGTTGGAACAGGAAGCAGGAAGCACCCAGGCTCCCCTAAGCCAATCACAATGCTGCAATGCAGCATTGTGATTGGTCTGAGTGCCGTGGCTTGGCGCTCAGATGGGGAATGGGAGCCTGGTCATGTTCTCCACCTAGGCTGTAATGCAGCCTGGGTGAAGAGCATGCAAAGTGCGCATGAATGTTTGGCTGGCCCCATAGGCCAGCCAAACATTCATGCGCTCTAAGGAGGAAGCCGCCACTCCTCCACCCTGCTGCCCAGCCTAGCCTTTCCCCACAAACTGGCTCAGCAAGGAAAAATTAAATGATAATAACATCGTGTTATTATCATTTTACTTTTACTTTTTGCCATGCTGAAAGGCAGTGGGGCAACACTCCTCCGCCTTAGCGGAGGAGCCGCCTCTGACTTTACCTCTTGTACTACTCAGTCTTTTTAAACTTGTCAGGTGACAACCTGGATTCCACAGCCAGAGAGTGAGTTCACGTCCCAGGAATGCTAGCGCTGTGTAGATGGTCCTTCCATCTTTTTTAGGTGCTAACAGTACCTCAAAGGTCTGTGCCATGCTTTCAAACCTTCGAAACTGGTGCATTGATTTCAGTACTCATCCTGCTTCTCCACTCTCCCCACAAAAAGGAAATCACCATGGTAGTAGAGCACATGGTGGGAGCACGTGTTCTACTTTGCTACCCATTTTAGAATTTACTAAACCTCGCAAGCACAGCAAATGCCACTTTAAATCATTAGTATGGCACTTAAACCATGAAT
Source organism: Calotriton arnoldi (assembly GCA_963921515.1). NCBI lineage: Eukaryota > Metazoa > Chordata > Amphibia > Caudata > Salamandridae > Calotriton > Calotriton arnoldi. Next base: position 66,463 of record CAWUFW010013669.1, on the reverse strand, counting down.
GCAAAGTATTGAAAACCCTTATCCTGAATGGTATGTGAAACAAGTGAAAGCGTTCTAGATATATGGGCAACAATCAAAAAGAAACAATGGCATCGGTACTGCATTTTGCCATATCAACTCCAGTACTACAGTCTCTGTGCCAATTGCCTAATTCAAATTAAAATGCATCGCTCAACACTCTCTTTGTGATATCGCCTGCCACGAAAAGTAGTGTGCAAATCTATATGTGACTGCTGCTCTCTTCAGCAGGTAGTCGATGAGGGAAATTATTATGTCATGTAATGGAACTTTCAGAAAGGGGCAACCATCCTGCCTTCTTGAACGTCCTTTTCTAGCTACTTCCTCGCCAACATCTGTAATGTCTTTCACTGACCTCCCCAAACTCTCTGCCCAGTTTTGCTTCTTGGTCACTCTGCTGTGGTCAAAACACCTTTGTGAAAACCTTTTGTGATCTCTCAGACCCAATCCATTTTGTGATGTGCAAGAACCACCTCATTCTAATGTCCAGCACCACCAATTTATGAGCCATCTCCCCCTCCTGGTCCCTCTTCCCCTGCCCATTTCTTATTGGCTGTTTGACACACTCTGGCATTCTAACAGCCGAGGTATTCCCCCCACCTGTTGAATATTTCCGCTTGAAGGTGTCCCTCTCTGTGGCCACCTCTGTGGGGGTATCAGAGCACTGGCAATTTCTCTCCCTCTTTGTCCAGAACATCTTTACCCTCGGACCTGCAGAGCTGATCAGGATGATAACTTGTGGGGAAGGGGATTGGGAAGGAACAGATCACTTGGCGCTCTGTAGAAGCGACTACGCCAGGTCTTCAGCAGCCTTGATACGGACGAACATGCAGAGCAGTTACTGTTGCTTAAACAATGCAAATAAACACTGAGGGGCATATTAGCAGGGGCGTTATCGCTGCTTTAGCGGCACTTTTTGCCGCTAAAGAGGCGATATTTCTATCGCCCTATTAGCAAGCTGTCGCTGACAGCTGTTAGCGACAGCTTTATGGCGAAAGCGACCGTTTTGGTGCCGCTTTGCATGTCAGCGATATTTATCACTAATGACATGCAAAGTAGGCGTTCCCAACTAAAAGCGACTGCAAACAGTCGCAAACACAACTTCCCCCCTATTACCAATGCCCGCGAAGCGATAAAAAAAGTCACGCTAACCGCGATTACCTCCCGTCCCTCCCTCGCCTTCCTTCAGTACCTTTGAGGCCCCGCCTCCCACCCAGACCCACCCCCAGCATAAAAACTCTGCCCGCCCCCACCTCCACCTGTTTTTTTCTGTCTCCCTAGTGAGACTTACCTTCAGTTCCTCCCTGTGGCGGTGCCGGGGAGTCTTCGAGTTGGTTCTCAGCGACGGCGGTGCCCTCGGCAGCGTTCTCCTGGTGATGCCTCCTCTCCTCGTCTCCCTCGTGGTATGGGGGCGGAGCGGTGGCTCAGGAAGCCGCTGCGTTGTTGGGCGGTCCTCCTGTGGCTGGGGCTGTGTTTCCGGGTCGGGCTGTCGTGGCTGCCTCCTCTCGGACTGCACTCTTTCTAGGAGACCTGGTAGGACGGGTTTGTTCCCGATCTTTTATTTTGGCTGGCATTTTTGTTGGTTTCTTTCCTGTTTTTGGCAGTTTCCTGGCCTGGGCATTCATTGGATGGTGCCTGGTGGGTTTTCACTACATTTAGGTGCCGGGGAGTTGCTTCTCCATTCCTCTGCTGCCATGGGTCGCAAACGTGTGTTCAAGAGGAACAACCTGGTTTCTTCTTCCTCTTCTTCCTCTCCTGAGGATTCTCCTGTTCCCCCCAAGCGCCCACGGAGTCGGGGCCTTTCTGGGGGTGATGTGCCTCTCATGTCCAAGGATGAAGTGCAGGGCATGATTGAGGCTGCTGTGGCTAAGGCTCTCTTGGCTCGTCCGGTGCCTGCTGCTCCTTCGCGTCCTCGCTCGCTGGATCCTGCTGGGGCAGTTTCCCTGTCGGATGAGGAGGGTCCTTCTACCTCCTCTGGGGGAAAGTATATCTCCAGGGAGGAGAGGTGGGATGTTCTGGCTCATGTGCGGGACAATTTGGGGTTCCCTCCGTTCCAGCTGGGGGAGACGGATGGGAGTCTTTTTCCTCAGTATGCTTCTCCCTCCAAGTTGGGCATGCCCTTTCAGGGTCCGGTCAAGGACATGGTGTTGAGGGAGTGGCGTGAGATCGATAAGTTGCAGGTCCCTCGCTTCCTTCAGAAGCTTTACCTTTTGGAGGGGGAGGATCCCTTGCCTCACAGTTTGAAACTGGACTCTATCCTGGCCACTCTGATTGGCAAAACTGCGATTCTGCCTGAGGATTGTACCCCGGCGGATGCTACTGATAGGTAGGTGGACTCTGGCTTAAACGCTCCTTTGCAGCTGGGAACCTGGCGCTGCGGGCTAGCCTTTTCTCTGCCTACTCGGCGCAGTCTTTGGTGCAGGATTTCGAGAAATTGGCTGCCGTGGTTCAGGAGGGTCTGAATGCTCTGACCTCCTGGCTGCTATGGAGCAGCAGGCTAGGCTGCTGGCGGACATTTCATCGGACGTGATAAAGTCTTCAGCTATGTCTACTGGAGCTTTGGTGGCGGCGCATCGTTCCCTCTGGCTCCGGTCCTGGAAGGCTGATCCTGGGGAGAAGGCGGCTCTGTTGAAGTTACCTTTTGATGGACTGGCTCTGTTTGGGGACCAATTGCCTGCCATGATTTCGAATGCTTTCAAGGAGCGGAAGCATGCCTTGCCCTATAAGGGCGGATCGGCTCCGTCTGGCAGGCCTTGGAATAGGGCCCCTCGTTCTTCCCCGAAGCGTGATTCTCATCAGACTTTCCGCAGGCGGCGTTTTCAGCCCCGTTTTTCTCCCAAGCACGCTGCCTCCGCGCCTAAAGGCCCTGCCAAGAAGGGTCCCTGACAACTACTGTCTGGCCGGTTCCCTGCCGGTGGGTGGTCGTCTTCGGCATTTTCTTCCTCGTTGGCAGCGGGACGTTTTGGATGGCTGGGTCCTGAGCACTGTGGGTCATGGGTACGTGATCGACTTTGTGCAGGTTCCGCCGGATTCTGGGGTTCGGCTGACTCCGGTGCCTGTCTCCGGTCCCCGCAGGGTGGCTCTGCTGGACGGGGTGTCCTGTTTGCTTGCCAAGAATGCCATCTGCCGGGTTCCTGTCGAGGAGATGGGGACGGGGACCTACTCCATTCTGTTTCTGGTGCGGAAAGTGACCGGCGGCTTTCTGCCTGTCCTCGATCTCAAGTGGGTCAACTCCTGGGTTCGGCCCGTTCACTTCCGCATGTTGACTCTTCAGGCCATCATTCTCTGGTTCGGCCTGGCGACTTCCTGGCCTCCGTGGATCTCGAAGACGCCTATCTGCACATCCCTGTTGCCGCTTCTTCTCAGCGTTTCCTGAGGTTCGCTGTGGGAGACGACCATTTTCAGTTTTGAGTGCTTCCCTTCGGCCTCAGGTCCGCGCCCAGGGTTTTCACAAAGGTCCTGGCACCTCTCATGGCTCTCCTTCATGCAGGGGGAGTTTTCGTTCATCCTTATCTAGATGACCTCTTGCTGCATGCTGCGGAGGAGTCTCTTTTGCTCACTCACATCGGGAGGGCCTTGGAGGTTCTTCAGGGGCACGGCTTTTTGGTGAACTGGGGAAAGTCTTCTTTGGTCCCCTCTCAAGACATGGTGTTCATCGGGGCTCGTTTTCAAACTTTGCTCGGCCATGTTACCTTGTCCGTCAAGCGCATGGTCTCTCTTCAGTCGCAGGTTCGGGCCTTGATGTCCCGGGAGGCTCCTCCGGCGGTCCAGTGGCTGCAGGTGCAGGGGCACATGGCTTCCGTGGTGTTTCTGGTTCCCTGGGCTCGTTTTCATCTCCTCCGCCTGGCCAACTGGATCCTGTTGGGTTGGTCTCCGGGGTCTCAGAGTCTGCTGTCCCTGCTACCGCTACCCATGACGGACCGGATCCCGGGGGAGCTATCCTGGTGGCTCAGCCGACGTCACCTTCTGGCCGGGGTTTCGCTGGCTCCTCCGGCTCCGCTTGTGGTGACTACGGACGCCAGCCTGTCCGGGTGGGGTGCTTGGCTGGGGTCAGATCAGGTTCAGGGGTGCTGGTCCCTGCTGGACTCCCGGAGGTCCTCCAACTGGCGGGAGTTGAGGGCGATTGGGCTTGCCATGGTGCACTTTCAGGACTCTCTGCGGGGTCATTGGGTGTTGGTTCTGACGGACAATCTGGTGGCGAAGTCCTATGTCAACCGTCAGGGGGGGACCAGGTCCCGGTCCTTGAACTTGATTGCCAGTGTCCTCTTTCGGTGGGCTCAGGTCTGGGTGCTGGGTCTGTCGGCTCTCTACATTCGGGGGGTGGACAATGTGCGGGCGGATCTGTTGAGCAGGGACATTCCGTCGTCTCGGGAGTTCTCTCTCCTTCCCGGTGTGTTCGTCCAGTTGGTGGGTCGTTGGGGCCTCCCTGTGGTGGACCTGTTTGCAGATCCGGGGAATGCCAAAGTGGTCCAGTTCTGTTCTCTGGGCAGGTGTCCCGGGACTCTGGGGGTCGACGGCTTGACCTGTCCTTGGCCTCGGGGTCTGCTGTACGCCTCCCCCCCCTTTCCGCTGCTCCGCTCCTTTCTGGTGTGGGTCCGCAGGGACTGTGCTCAGGTGTTGTTGGTGGCTCCCTGCTGGCCACGGGCGAATTGGTTTCCTCTCCTGACCAAACTGTGTTTCGACCGGGAGTGGGTCCTTCCACTGGTTCCGTCCCCTTTGGAGTTTCCGGCCCTTCCTCTGGGTTCTCTGCGGAGGTTACACCTGACGGCCTGGCGGTTGAGCGGCAGGGCTTAGCTGGGTTGGGGGTTCCTGACCAGTTGGCAGTTACTTTGCAGGCTTCCCGTAGATCCTCTACTCTGCTGTCCTATGCTAGGCATTGGCGGGTCTTTTCGGCCTGGTGTGCTGGTAAGGGTGTTGATCCCACGGTTGCTGACCTCTTTGTGGTGATGCAGTTCCTTCAGGATGGGGCTCTTCTGGGGTTGTCGGTGGCTTCTCTGCGGGTGCAGTGGGTGGCTATTCAGGCTTTTCGGGGCTCCTGGCGTAATTTGCGGGATGACGGGGCTCTGATGCCTCGTTTTTTTTCAGGGTCTGTTAAATTTGTTTCCCCGCCCTGTTCGGTCCTTCCCTTCGTGGAATTTGCATTTGGTGTTGGATGTCCTGTCTGGTCCTCCCTTTGAGCCCCTTGAGGGTCTTGAGTTGCGTCTGTTGACTTTTAAGACTTGTTTTTTGGTCGCTATCACCTCGGCGCGGCGCTTGGGGGAGTTGGGGGCCTTGTCTTATAAGTTTCCCTTCTGTAAGGTCTTTTCGGATCGGGTGGTTCTGGTTCCGGTTCCGTCCTTTGTCCCTAAAGTCAATTCGGCTTTTCACCTCAGTCAGGAGGTGATTTTGCCTGAATTCTGTCCTGCTCCTTCCTCGGCTGAGGATTGTCGCCTGCATTGTTTGGATGTCCGTCGGGCTTTGCTGTGGTACTTGCAGGTTGTGGAGTCCTTCCGGGTGGGGGACTCTTTGTTTGTTAACTTTCGTCCGGCTCGGAAGGGTGTTAAGCCTTCCACGGCTACTTTGAGTCGTTGGATTCGGTCCACGGTCTTGATGGCTTACCATCTTAAGGGGGTGGATCCTCCTGTGGGGGTTCAGTGGCGTTCCACTCGCAGTATGGCGGCTACGGTGGCTGAGTTGCAGGGGGCTTCGGTGGTGGAAATCTGTAGGGCAGCGACCTGGTCTTCTCCCTCTACTTTTGTCCGTCACTATCGGATTGCGAGTCTGGAGCGTTTGGATACTGTTCTGGGCCACAGGGTCTTGTCCTCTATGCGGGACCAGGGATGTTGATCTGCTGTGTTTGGGGCACTGTATTAAATTTTGGTGTTCTTTATCACTCAGTTGTCCGTCTCTGTTTTTCTTCTGCTTGCTAGGTCCCCAAAGGTACTGAAGGAAGGCGAGGGAGGGACGGGAGGTAATGCGTCCATTTCTAGCGATAATGGCATTACTCCTAGTCCTACTCCCTCGCCTTCCTTCGAGGACCCTCCCTCCCGGTGCAGTTCAACTGAGTGCTAGCTCGGCTTGTTTACGTACAGGTGGAGGTGGGGGCGGGCAGAGTTTTTATGCTGGGGGTGGGTCTGGGTGGGAGGCGGGGCCTCAAAGGTACTGAAGGAAGGCGAGGGAGTAGGACTAGGAGTAATGCCATTATCGTTAGAAATGGACGCATTATCGCTGGAATTTAACACCTGATAAAAACTTGACTTAACCATCTTGTCAATGGGAGGTGGATTGTAAGGTTAAGTCCTCACCTGCCTATTAGCGAGCTTTTCATTAGCGCAGTGAATTTATCGCTGGATTTCTCGCGCTATTGCTGGGTTTCGCCGCTATCGCTGGATTTTTTATCGCCTTGGAGATAAGCGTTGATAATAACGCGTTATCTCCGCGATGAAATCCAGCGATAGCCGGCGATAAAAAAAACAGCGCTAAGCGCGCTTTGCGATAATTATCGCAAATCCTTAGTAATATGACCCATAGTCCCTAAACTACCATCACTTGTCTTCTGTTACAAGTAATTAGCAATCAGTGACAGGTACCTGACTGAAATCCTCCAATAGCCTTAGAAACATGGTTCTTTTAAAAAGATACTAAACCGGACACGTGTCTGAAAGAAAAGAAAACAGGGGCCAGTTAATATTATTCATCTTATGAATACTAAATATCCCCTTTTCCTGTATATATACATGTGAAACTAACCCTTACATGAATGCACAAATACATTTACATTTATAGAGTACACTCTTACCTTGGGACCAGATCACCTAGCACTTGAGCGCTTCTGGTTATAGAGTACACTGTTACCTCGTGACCAGGTGACCTAGAACTAGAGTACTGCTGGCGTCTGCTGTAAACTTCGCTAAAGGGAATGCATCGAGTTTGAGTAGGAACACGTGGGTGAACAAACACGTAAGACAGAGTGGAGCAGTATGAGGAACTGAAGGGTGGCAAAGGTGCACTGCTATAAACAGACATCGTTTCCGCAGCAGTAACTAGTGTGAGAATTGTGCCTTGTTTTGAGCCCAAGGATTAAAGGGGCCGCAGCATTCTGTGTGCACTGAACTCGCTATGCTAAGAAGAAGACGAAGAAACTGGTAGTTAAAATAGTCCAGAGGGGAAGTTAATGTGGAACCTTAGCATGCAAAACAGATATAAAGTATGAACATCAGAGTTGTTCTATTTATGAAAAGGGAAGTAAGTTGTTGCCATGCACATTGCAACAACGTTAACAAAATGTTGAGTTTGTTTCATTGCATCCTCTTGCGGCAGGGAAGTTGCCACACTTTCACTCTCTTCAATGATCAGACTGCTGCTTCACATCCCCTGATATATTCGTACATTTCGACAATGTTCGTAGCAGGGAGTTCTCCCCAAAAAAAGAAAACTAGTTCTTTGTCGAAGGTAAGAAATACAAGATTTAAGGTCACCTTCAAAATCCATATTGTGAAGTGTGAGTCTCAACGAACAGAGGGGGATATGTACTAGGAAGTGGCGGAGCGTGTCGTTAACCTCCATGGCTTAACGCCTCTCTCCTCCACTTCTGAAACGCGAGGCTGCACCATATTTACAAGAATGTGGTGCAGCCTTGCGTTTCCCCCTGCGATGGCGCAGGCACCCTTGCACCAGAGTGCAAGGGTGTCTGTGTGCAGGGGAGGATTGGTTATGTGTAGGAAGGTGTCCCTTCCTGCACATAAACAATCTTAAAATGCCATTTTGTAACTTTCATGTGTGCTGCTTCATGCAGCAAAACATGAAAGTTACAAAATGGCATTTTTTTAAAGGTTTGTTATGTACAGGAAGGGACACCTTCCTGTACATAAACAAACCATGGCATTTTGCTTTTTCCATGTGTGCTGCACAAGGCAGCACACATGGAAAAAGCAAAAACGAGGAGAAATAATGCATTTCTCCTCGTTTCGCCAATTTAAGACTAGGATTTTCCTAGCCTTAATTTTGGCACTGCCTCCTATGTACGCCACCCTTGTACATAGGGGGCAGCGTCAAATACAATGGGTGTTGCGGTGGAACGCCCATCACAACACCCACTGCACGCCCCTTTCACGCTAACCATAGCGTGAAAGTGTGCCTTATGTACAAGGCAGCGTTAAGCCACTATAAGTGGCTTAACGCTGCCTTGTACATAAGGAGCAGCCCCTATCGCCACCACAACGTCCGTAAAAGTGACGTTGTGGTGGTGATAGGGGCTTGTACATATGCCCCAGAATGTGTAGCAGGACTCCCTTGATGGCTGTACAACAGGAACTCCAGATACTCTACAGCAGACAATTAGACCAGCGTTATGTTGTTTAGGAGTCTGATCACCTGGAACACACAATTCGGACGTAGTGATGTTTCATTTGGTAGCCATCTTGTTCTCCAGGGAAAATGCTTATGGCCACATACCAGTGCTTAATTTGAGCTGGTGCTCAGCACCGGCACTTAATCATCAGCACCAGTGCTTTTCTTGAGCACCAGTTAAGGACACATTCATTTATGGTAGGCACGGGGAGATTACGTGATTTGCCCAGAATCACAGGATATTGAGCCCACGAGGAGAATCGAAAGTGGTTCCCCAGCTCCGATGTCGGCATCTCTGGCCATTATGCCACACCCTCTCCCTGCTTTCATGGTTAGTAGTTGGTTGTGTTTTAGGCAGCGCTTACAGGAGAAATGGGCAGGTGCAAGCTGCCTCCTGAGGAGAGCCCCAGCACTTATTTTTTTTTTACAAATTAACCACTGCCGCATACACCACGCTTTCTAGCTGGATGCATGGATGTCATTTTAGATCCAGAGGGTGGCAACCTGAATATCAACACCAGAATATCAATGGCACACAATATCAAGGAACAAATATTGAAAATAAAATATCGACAGGTAAGTAAGTCTAGGTTCTCTATACCTAAATCCACTGATATGTACCTACAAGGAACATATATCTTTAAGGTACATAGATCTGGAGTTAGGAAGAGTAAATCTATAGTTCCCTTTATGCAATTATCTTTTGATATTTTGACCCTCAGTATTCTGTCCTCGATATTCTTATACCATGATATTCTGGGGGTTGAAATAGCATAAGCTGAGTCACTGCTTCCTCCTCATGGAACAGCGCAGGCTCCAGGAAATTGTTTATATGGACTGGTGTATTTCTTCAGCCATTGGGCTTGCAGTTAAAAACGCCATCACATTCTTCGATGTTATATTTCACCCCGTGTCTGCTAGAATTGGATCGAAGTTACATTAGAATCTTCTATAGCTCCTATAGTTGAATACCCAGAAAGCGCCTCGTCTTGGGCTAGCTGTTTTCTGTTTCATTTTCGTACTTGGGTTGAATGCTTGGGAAAGATACTAACAGCCTTGTGGGCTGGCTATTCCTGCAGTGTATGGGCCATCTTTTGTAGCCACAGTTCCACGTCTACCTTTCCCAACTACCTCATGGTGCTCACACATTCCAGACCTAAACTCCTTATCATGCACAAAACAACCTGTGCGTTCTTCATTACTCACATGCGTTTATGTATGCTACATTCTGCTCAGATACTTGGTGCAGCTCGTGCTAGCAAAGATTAAAAATGCCTGCGTCCAAGTTTCAATAATGATGGGCTGTGGAAACTTTTTCAGGAGTCCCAGGGCAGAAAGAGGTTAATGGTCTTCGATCGTAATGATCAGAGCATTTTTCCAATAGCTTCACCCTGCTACTGAGGCCAAAACTGAGCACCAGGTACCCCGCTTTAAAGCTTGACCATCTGGGTAGCGAAGTGGAGCCATCCATGGCTTACTTTGGTGGGTGCTACAGGGCTATAACCTCAAAACTCAATGCATCATCTATTATCAATTAATACATCAGAGTTTTGTCAATACTTCACTTGAAAGAAAAAAATACTTTACTTCACTACACAACACAATACTGCACATATTGACCAGTGAGCACTTCAGTTGGTACAGTTATCAGATAAATATGACTGTGGTTTGGAAGCAGCCAAGAACAGGTGTCAAATGACTGCACAATGCAAGTTAGATAATTTATCCTCATGATAAAATTAATGGGTAAAGTTTGCAGGTTGAGCTGAATTTAACTCATCCCTAATGTGATGTTTACACTCTACCCAGTGACTCCCCCTTGGCAGTACCTTTCAGTCCTTCACAGCCTTTAGACAAGCAGGCTGGAACTGGTGTAAGTGTCGGCTGAACGTGAGGGCAGCGCCTCTGTGGGTGGTGTCTGTCCTTACGCAGTGGAACGTGCAACACTCATCCTGACTCTTCAGTTCTTCCATTGAGACCACCATCTGTGGTCACAGTTTCTGACTTCCAAACATTCACAGGCCCTACTTCTTCTTTAGAGGGAAACCTGTGAACCATAGTTATGGGCGCTTTTATGTCAGAGCCCAATACAGTGGTACTCACATCTCAGGTCCGCACCCTAAGCAGAGGTCTTCAAACCTGGTGCCACGCCTCCCTAAAGGAGGCCTGATTAGGTTTTAGGGGGAGCACATCCTTCAAAATAGTTGGTGCTGCTTTGAAGGGGTTGTAAAAATTGCTGCATGCCAGTGATTGTAAATAAAGAAAGCCTGGTAGTGTACCCTTCTTTGTTAGGTGCATTTCCAGCACTCCTTCAGTTACATGTCTTTCAAAGTGACAATGGCACCCACCCAGAGCCTAGTTGTGGAAGGCCCTGGAGTGAAGGCTCACTGGTGGAAGTGAGGTGGTCTGGCCTTACTGTGATTGTTTTACAAATATGTAAAGGAGACTGCCTCCTAGGGCCTCATGGCAATTGCCCAGAGGAGAGGACAAGATGCGTGCAACTCCTGCATACTCTTGCATACTGTAGCGTGCCAGCTCACCGTGTCTTAAAAGAAATAGCAATGTGATACTGAAGGTAAACGCTGTAATAAAAAACTTAACACAGGAGATCTCGGAGATCTTTTATTTTAACTGACAGGTGAAAACAGCATATCTAAGGGGTGGGTGCAGTATGTTTGGGCAGTAGCAGCATTTGTTTGCCAAGGGCTGTGTTTACAATACTTAGAGTGTTGCTAACCTGTTGGGGATAACACTTCTATAGAACAATAGAGCAGGGAAGGGCAGGGCAAGGTCCATACAGTTCGAAAGTACCTTCTGTGTCCTCTCATCCACACCCTAAAGTCTGCTTCAGTACAAAGGACCCCATGAATTCTTTGGAGGAACCCTGCAATTTACATTGCTATCTGGGTCTCTCTCTGCCCTTCTAGTCTTAAACAGCCACTGACACTGCTTTGGGAGAAATGGGTGGCGGAAATAGTGTCATACGGCTTCCCCAAACCACCCGGGGGGGGGGGGGGGGGGGCAGACCTCCCTGGCTGCCCCCCAAGTCCCCAATGCGTGGCAGTATCACCCGAGAATGAAGCAGGCGCTTTTGATTTGCACGTCGCAGCGTGCTCCTTGTAGTTCTATTTGCTTCTCCCCTCCTGCTTCACATTAAGAGTCCTCTCCCACTCAGCACAAACGCAACCTTTCCGTTGATCAGGCGGCAACGCCTCTTCAATACTCACTCCTCCTCCCACAGCATTCGCTGCTCTGCCCAACCTCCTCCCTCCGCTCCGGGGGTCTCTCCGCTTCACCATAGCACAAATGTACCACCTGCACTTTGTAACTGCTGGAACCCGCAGGCGCCTGTACGGTGTAGAAGTCGCACCCGCCTCAACAGTTCCTGCCGGTGCCTAGTTGCCTCTGTTGATAACAGGATGCATTCTTCTGATCATGGGATAGATTGCTTCACAGCAACTTTGTCAGGGGATTTCACTCCAGAATCAAGCTAACCTACAGTGCGTTTGTACTAATGTTGCGGTTATAATTGGCATCTTTGCAGCTATTAAGACATGCCAAGTGCAACGCATCGTGTCTGCGGTGCATGCAGTCTCACGATGTGGCAGTGCTTCCTGTCGTGTCAGGAAAAATACTGCAACAAATCTGGCAGATACACGTAACTTTCTGACTGACACACTTACACTTACACATAACTCTCACATTTCCTCATGGGTACTTCTTAATTTTTGTGCATGTTTTCCTCCAAATATTATGTTTTTCCTTTTTATTACTGACAAAATCCCATTTACTTACTGCTTGGCCTCGTCACTTCCAGCGCCTCTCAATATGTTGGCTCTCACTTGAAGCTGAACTCCGGTATTGGAGACTGAGACCACATTACCCTTTTCAGAAGCAGGTCCTTTACAGAACATTGATTTTAAAGGGTAGTCTCTTTAGTATTACAAGATAGATATGGCCGGCTATGAGCTTGGAGAAGCAAGCCAGCAGGGATGGTGTACTCCACCTGCTTCTGACCTTGCTGCTTCACGGTTTCAGGTAGCACTGTAATGTGCCAGTTCTAACTATAACATCCTTGGCATTTGGACTATTACATTACATACTAAATGCAAGAGTATATTTTCAGGATTATTTTCACATTTGGGTATGTTGGACCACGAGTATGTAAGCATTTGATGGCCGGTGTCTTCATCTTGCACAAAGCCACAATTTGTATTTTCTAATGTCCTTTCTCCCATTCAGGTTTGCAGTGCATTGTGCACCCGCATCCAAGCAGCATATAAATAACGGCTTATTTTAAAGCTGACACTATATTACTGAAATATTCTCATTCCCCAGGGCGCAGACCCAGGAATGCCTGACAGAAGAAGCTTCAAAAACATAACTGAGCATCATTTAGCTCCATTCTGGGTTCACAAGGTGGTAGCACAGGTACAAGGCAAGGGTCCAATGCCATCCTTTTTACATTTACAAAGCAAGGGTCCAATGCCATCCCTTTTACATTTACAAGGCAAGGGTCCAATGCCATCCCTTTTACATTTACAAGGCAAGGGTCCAATGCCATCCCTTTTACATTTACAAGGCAAGGGTCCAATGCCATCCCTTTTACATTTACAAGGCAATGGTCCAATGCCATACTTTTTACATTGGCAAGGGTCCAATGCCTTCCCTTTTACATTTACAAGGCAAGGGTCCAATGCCATCCCTTTTACATTTACAAGGCAATGGTCCAATGCCATACTTTTTACATTTACAGGACAAGGGTCCAATGCCTTCCCTTTTACATTTACACGGCAAGGGTCCAATGCCATCCCTTTTACATTTACAAGGCAAGGGTCCAATGCCATCCGTTTTACATTTTTAGTATATTTATTCACCTAGATTGCTGCTGAAGGGAATAAGATGACAGACTCCCTGTCTGTCTGCTCACATCTTCCTGTTGTCTCTGTCTGTGGGAGCTGATTTCATTCCACCTGTGCTGGTGTGCTGCGTACTGTAAGTGACCCCTGTATATATTCCCTCTATACCGAATCATGGAACAATGTGTCTAGCTTTACTAAACACACAGGAGCAAACCACTAGCAGGAATAGTAGTAGGGGAACACACATTCTTATTTTGTTATCTCTGTTCAGCCCCTACACTCTGTGATGCGCAGTTCGCCTCTGGACCAACCTGTCCGGACAAATTGTCTCCCAATATACGCCTTAAATGAAACCATGTATCTGTACAAGCTGCTTTATGTAAGCACTAGGCATACATCCTGAAATTTGTAATTTGATCCTGAAATCCGAATACTATGCCTCTCTCTATCCTGCTTTGTCGAACATATACTTCTCACTATGAATTTCACCATCTGTCAGCCTCAGCGACTAGAAGCATGCCGGTTTTACAGTCTGCTCTATATACGTGGATTAGCATAAACATACAACATCTAGTATTGTGAGGTATGTTTCTACAACACAGCCTGTCTAATTGAATGATAAATAGTCATGTATATTTTAACTGTAAAATGACTACTTAAGTTGTAGCAGTGTGCACAGAAAACTCTGTAAAGGCAGGTTTGAAGTTTTTTTCTGAAGGGAGGGAGTTCATCTCCGTGTGGATGTGCTTATGAAACCAGTGACCCTAGGTTTGCATAGTTTTGACATCTTTTTGAATGTGGTTTATTTGGTCTGTTGTGAGGACCCTAGAACTGAATTTTAAAAAAAAGTCAGTAGTTAAAGACATTCTAGTGCCAACTATATGCACAAATATCCAGTGCTTAATTTGAGCAGGTGTTTGCCAGGGCCCTGCCCCAGGATTGATTTTGAAGAAACAGGACTTATTTGAGCTGATTGCAGTCATGCTTATAATAATTGAGCAGTGAACAGATAGCAGTGTATGTTGCATCAAAGAATGGCTGTTGGTAAGCAGCATTACTAGTGAGAGAAAAACACACATTTTAATTTCAAGAATGTCACATCTACCACAGCAAAGAAGCAAGTGGTATCAGTGGCACGCAGGGCTTTGAATGGGCCATGCCAAATCCCCAAGCAGGGTGAGACACTGGCATCCCCACAATTAGGCGATTTGAGCCAAGGTGGGCCAGGCCAGCATTATACTTTCAGCACGCTGAACTATTCAGTCATGTGGGAGCAGCTAACATTAGGAGGACAGGGGCACATTTAAATTTAGAACACTTGAAAAAACAAATATAAGCTCCCACGTTGCCCCATGGCAAGCAAGTATCCTATCATTTTTTTCTTTTTTTCATGGAGTGCTTGTATTTGTAGTTTATTTGTCAATTAAAAATATTGGACTACAAAAACAGAATGTAAAATTAAACAAGCATTGGCAATGCCAATAGGTCTGGCTTTAAGGGAATTTTGTATTGTAACGTGAAGCATTATAAGTAAATAGTATTGGAATAGATATATTATTTATTTGGAAGAAATAACTATAGAATAATATTGCTGTAGGTTAAAAAGACAGGTGACAGTTGCACTGTTCAGCCAGGCCTAAAGATCCATGTAGGTTAATGACTGCCCTCCTTCCATCTGTGTTACTGCCGGAAAAAAACAACATAAATTAGCTATTTATCTAAGACACTTTAATAGCATTACAATGTCATGTGGGTGCCCCTGAAAGTTCAAGCTTAGGCAGCTGGATAAACAAAATGCTCCAGCTGCATGGATGGCAAGCACTATTTTTTGGATGCACACAACTTCTGCCTAATCAAAACATGTACTCCTGGCTCCCAACATTTGGACGGAGACAAAGCCCCTCTCTAGTGATGTTCACATAATTGTCTGGCAACAGCTGCGCTGTTTACTCATGCCAGACATGGAGCAGTGCAAACTCAATCTATCTCTGCATGTATGTGGAACAGTATATATTTGAAACTAATGGCACATTTTAGCCACTTTACAGATTTTTCCAGTGAAGCGCTACTTTTGTTTTCTCGTCTTTCTTTGAACAAAATTGTATCAGCTGTTTTTTTATTTTAGTTTATAAAATGTGTACCGCAGCTCTGTGTTCAGGGATGTGATCTTTAAACCATACTGCTTATATTTTGTAAGGATATAAGCAATGGACATTAAAACGGGTCCCTGTAGTCATGTACTTACTTTTCAGGCAAAAATACTAACTGTAAAAGTATCAAGGTAACCATGTTGTTCCTGGTTACATTTCACGTGCTGTACTTAATCTTGCCTTTCTTATGAGTGTTTGCTTTTTCCGGATGTTGTTACTTTTTTTCAGCCAGCATATTACTCTTGTCTCCCCTCCCTCATAACATATTCCCCATTTACTGGTTCTCCAGTGCCAGAAATTCATACAAATGGCAATAGCGCTATGCAAATATCATCACTCCACTGCATACAAAAAAACGAATGTAAAAAACATTGTCATTTTCAACTCCAAGAGCTCTAACTTTCACAAATACGAGACCGATTGCATTGCAAATGCTTGTTGCTCCTTCTTGCTGAATAATTTTCTGGAGCTTTGCTGGACTTCATGTTTAATTGTGCATCTGGCACTGCCTCTGGACATAAGAGGCCCTTTCCTCGAGCCAGGAAGACACTCCAAGTGTCGCCCAGAAGTCCAGCGCTTGACAGATTAATTCCAGAGTTGTTCATTATTGCCAAATAATTTCGTGATTTTTCTTAATATTAAAGTTAAATTATACTTATTCTATAACTTGCTTTCCTGATGCTTTAAGTAAAGTCAAGCTGCGTCTGGTGGCTTAGTGGACTAATGTGTCCACTGTAGGGGCATGTGTTCGGCCTCATGGTCACAGGTTCAAATCCTTGTGGGTCCACTCAGCCTTTCATCCTTCTGAGGTCAATAAAATGAGTACCGTTGGGTAACAATAAACATCGGTTATTCAGTGCCAAGATACCCTTGGGTGACAAATACACGTTATGCAGTGTGCTTTGTTAAGTGATGGTGTAACTCTGTAAAGGTAGACAAAATAAAGTCACTGTCAAAATAATGAAATGGAAATAAATGTAAGACGAAGTAAAGGCAGAGGACTAAAGGTCAGACACCACTGGAATATGTTCATGAAAGGATTATCCTCCACTGAATTGTGCAGGGGAGCATACCATGGTTAATTCAGTTTTTTCAAGAGTGCACCTATCATTTTGCATGTACACTGTGTTCTGTTGGAGGTCAGTGAAAAATACATAGGTTTGCCTCAAATTTTGACAAAGGTGCTTTATTACATGAGCAGGATACACTTCGTAATCTGTACATCTTTCGTCAAATTCTGTGTACAAGCTATTATGTCTCTCCCCATACTCTAATACATAGTTTTGCCTACAAATTCACCAACCCCTAAACAAAACAATCCTTTTAATGTTTGGCTTTCACAGTCTGTCCCCTTAACCCATTACTTTGCCGTCTCTATTTTCTGTGCCTACAGTTCCACTATCGGGTCTGCTGACTTCCATTTCCTATTACAGGCCCACCCGCCCTTCCTCAACTTGTGCCTAGGGTGCTGCTTACGTTTGGAGGGGGTTGTTGGCTTGTCTCCTGGTTATATCGATCGCTGATTGCTATGATGTTGCCACCCCTGTCGTGGTATAGGGCGTATTGGGGGCTGCAGTGGGAGAGACCTCAGGGATACTGAATGGGTTGCACTACTAGAGCACCCTGGTCTGGACTCCAGAAATACCAGGTTCAAATGTACGCATTTCAACTATTTACACACCACACAGGGGCGTAACAAACCCCCGCAGCCCCGCGGTGCGGGGAGGCCCCCAGACTTATCAGGGCTGGCTTTAGGGCAGTGCGACCGGTGCGGCCGCACCGGGTGCTGACCTGAGGAGGGGGTGCTGACCTGGGGGGGAGGGGGCGGGGGTGCTGTTGTTAGCAATATATTATGTTAGGAGAGATGAGGGGGACTTTTCTCCTGTGGTAATGAGAGAATCTGAGGAGGCGGTCATGGTGCACAAGGGGCGCCTAAAGCGATTGTCGCACCGGGCACCACCACGCTAAAGCCAGCCCTGGGCTTACACATACTGGAGGAGGCCCCCTCAGCCCCTACCAATGTGAGTGTGAGGGGCCCCTTCAGCATATCTTGCAGGGGGGCCCACTCACGTTTTGTTATGCCACTGACACCACATACTTAACTCATCACAGACTGAATGTTATCAGAGGCACTGACTACAAGAGCTTCCCTAGGTGCACCCTGAGCGATACGGATTTCTTACACATGACATGGGCATGCCCGATGATTGCAGCCTATTGGCAAGGGTCACCTTGGTGGTGAATAGGATGGGCCTCCGCGCAGTCGAGATCTAACTCCTGGGCATGTATGCCCTGCAGAAACCTGGCACGTTTCTCTCAAAGTTTGTAGCCCTGGCCTTAGTGCTTGATAAACGAGCTGTAGCAATGCATTGGAGATCACCTGAAGGCCCTCCTTAGTGAAAGAGGAGGTGAGGAGATAGTCTGCGGTGGAAGACATAGCCCTAGGCGCAGAGGAAAGGTTGGGACAGCGCAAATACCTTCTTGCAGACCAGTGGGAAGAACTGCTCACTGCAACACCAGACTGAACAAGATTACACTATAGGCCCTGTGCACACCTAGCGGGGGAAGAGGTGAGAGCTTATACCACTGCGTTGTAGGATTGTGGTGAACATGGACACTGGTTGATGGGTGAGCCGCAACATATGTACTTGATGGCCCTTGGCAACGGTAGAAGACTGGAGGGGAATGGGCCAGGGGAGGTTTATTTCACGTTTTATAATTAGTTTGCACTACACAATGTGTTGATCCTGTATGAGGAGCGACACGACAGTTCCTTACACCGTGAACTTCAGGACATTGCGACACAGGAAATAGAGCCTCGAAAGCAATAAGCTGCATAGCAGCCTGGACTACCAAGACACAGAGACAGATGCAGTTGTGCCCTCATCGAATATGCCTATGTGTATTGTTTGTATAGTCGCGTGCAAAGCAAAATAATAAAATTATATATATTTTTTAAATCTAAACTTGGACCTAGTGATCCCTGAGAGCAAAATTGTACCAAAGATGCCAAACTGTTCTCTCTATTATCTCTACCACGTTAATCAACTTACTATTTCCACCAGGCTTTTCTTCTTCTGGAGCTTTTACCGACACCAGAAAAACCCTCCCCAGATGCTGTCCGTACTGTCGTGCATTTAGTGACCACCTACCTCTTAGACCCAATCTTCTATTGCTTTAACCACTCTCACCTTGTTTATTTCTGTGATTAGCATATATTTATTTATTTATACAAACAATTGCCATATTTGTGTTAGTATTAGAAAATCTACACTGAATGAGATGATATTTTTGTAAACAATATTTAGGAGACAATATTTATGCAATGCTATTTTTCTTACATGATACTGTGAAGTGCAACCCGCTCTCCTGCCGTCCGAATGTCTGCTGGTGACAACACTTCACTGCCACTGAGCCCAACCAATGTCATCTCAACCGCTGTACACAATGTAATGCATCAACTATGCTATTGTTCATACTCTAAATTTATTTTACTTTGAAACCCATGTTCCTCAGTTGCGTTTTCACAACAGTTTGAGACTCTGTGGTGCCTTAGAGACATTTTGTGCCCTAACTTGGCCAATGTCTCATTATTCATGAAAAAATCTTCTAATTGGCTTGTTTTCTACCACACAATCATGCTGCTAATACCACATGATTACTCTTTCAGAATGCTATGCTGTGCTTTATTTCTTTCTAAAATGGAGGTTGATGGGCTGTACACCAGCGGCCATTCAAGAATAGCCCAACACAATGTGTCCTACCACATCTAGAAGTATTTAAATTCTCTATTTCATTGGGATTCTCACTGTGTTGGACTGGCCTGGCAGGCTCTCTGGCACTGCCAGATGGACCACCTTGAAAGGGTCAGCATGTGGTCGTTTTGTTTGGTCCCGTCATGGACTACAGGTCCGAAAGGAAAATGGTCCACACACTGACCCTTTCGAGCCAGCCCATCTGACAGTGCCTGAGTACCCAACAGGCCAGTCCAACCCTCTTGCAGCCACAGGGACACATCTTTGCTGGGAGCACGTGTTCTACTTTGCTACCCATTTTAGAATTTACTATACCTCGCAAGTACAGCAAATGCCACGGTAAATCATTAGTACGGCACTTAAAACATAAATGCAAAGTAATGAAAATTGAAAACCCTTATCCTGAATGGTATGTGAAACAAGTAAAAGCGTTCCAGATATATGGGCAGCAATCAAAAGGAAACAATGGTATCGGTATTACATTTTGCCATATCAACTCCAGTACTACAGTCTCTCTGCCAATTGCCTAATCCAAATTAAAATGCATCGCTCAACACTCTCTTTGTGATATTGCCTGCCACGAAACGTAGTGTGCAAATCTATATGTGACTGCTGCTCTCTTCAGCAGGTAGCCGACGAGGGAAATTATTATGTCATGTAGTGGAGCCTTCTGAAAGGGGTAACCATCCTGCCTTCTTCAACGTCCTTTTTTAGCTACTGCCTCACCACCATCTGTAATGTCTTTCACTGACCTCCTCAAACTCTCTGCTCAGTTCTGCTTTTTGGTCACTCTGCTGTGGTCAAACCCCTTTGTGAAAACCTTTTGCAATCTCTCAGGCTAGCTCACAGTGCTCCATCTCTACCCCTAGCCTAACAAGGTAAAAGGTGGAATGTGCAACTTCAGAACATGAGAATCCTGACCCCTCCCAGGAAAATCGTGAAAACAGATCTAGAACCCTTTCATTTGGTAACTCATGCATGCCCAAAGGGAGAGACAAGAAATAGTCAAATTGACATTTCAATATTTATTGAAGCAATAAGATGCTTGTGTAAAATACGTGTGCTGCAATTATCAATAGAAGGAAACAAAACAGAGTAATCAGCAACACGAAAATGGTAACGAAAACAAACATTTCAACCACTGTGATGTTATATATATTATATGATTGCATATAAGTACAGTTATATTTGTTCTTCTACCTAGGTCCTATCCTAGTGTGCCTATGGTGGGTAAATCTGCCAGAAATCCCATAGGGTGATCTAGCTCCTCCATCACCTGTGGGTAAGTGTCATAAGGGAGCCCGTCTTGGTGTAGAGCTGGACACCATCCCTCTCAGGAGGTAAACATGAATCAGCTGGGCTGGAATTCCGGCATGGGGCGACCTCGACATTCTCAGAGAGATGCTCCTCTAACTAAACAAAGGGGTGATGCAGTTTATATAATAAACTTCATAAATGTTAATCTGCCGAAGCCCTAGTCAGGCAGCCATTATTAATTCCATTTCCACAGGGCTGTTGCTGAGCATACAATAGCAAACAACATCATTTTGCACAGTGAACTTAGCCCTCGTACAGAACGTTCGAGGCTCTTGATAAAATGCCTACGAAGAAATGTAAATGTAAGCAAAGCCATATCATAGAATATTATCCTACACAGGCATGCAAGCAAATATGTGTCAAACGTCAATATCTAAGAAATATGTCAAGTATATAGCAATGTATTATGATGTAAAATGTGAGAAATGCAATTCGACCAACTGTATCCTGATGCACATTGTCACTGTAAACTATAAATGCCAATAAAAGTACGTACGTTTAATCTAAGAAATATGTCAACTTTAACATGTGAACATGTAAAAAGGTGGTGCTCTCCCCTGGTCCAAATGTGACCACATGACAAAAAACATCTCAGACAATGTCTGGGACTCAGTTAGACACATACACCCAAGATAATGAGGAATGTGCACGGTGACACCTAAGCATCTGTGGAATGGGGTTGTCACGATTGGTACATATGATAAGATGGGGGACTAATGTGTATGATGTACATTTTCCTCAGCAACCTCAGGTTCCTGCGACAGCTGTGCTGTACTAATATATGCTATCTCAGTATGCCTCTCTCCTGTGCTTGATGACTGTAATGTGGTTTGTTGCTTTGTTCTGGAAAAGAATAACAAGATAATAAAAAAAACAGATAATCAGGAATGCACACTTAAGCTCATACAACTGGATTAACTCCATAAAACGTAGCTCCCACCTAGAACATAGCGAACATATATGCAAACTTAAACTATGTATGCCAAATATATGACGAAGCTGAACCTTAGTTTTACCATGTAGCTTGGGAGTGCCAAGTGATAGTCCAACATGGGGAAACCATAGTAGAAATAATCAAACGGAACACAGGCAGAGAGGACCTACTGTGAGAGGCTGGCCTGGTATATGATGTCCACTAATGTAAGTGGGCACCCTGCACCAATCCAGACTACCCTTACGGTGATTTAAGAGGTCTTAGACAACCTTAGAAAGCTCTCTAAGTCGTAGCTGTGGAGAGCAGCCTTCAGGCTTAGTCCAGAAGGAGTGTAAAGCAGCTTGTTTTACCAGAATGCAATCTATTAGTATAGATTAAGTGAAAAAGAATGTATTTATTATATAATACTCTCTAATAAGTTTAGATATTTCCTACACAGAGATAAACACAATGCACACAATGCTTTGCAAAGAAATACAGTAAATATCACGGAGTACACAGTGGACCCCGGGGGGGACCGAACCATATACTAAGAAAGTGGTATAAGAAGAAACACGACTCGGGTCAAGACAATGTCGGAGGATGTAGAAGTGCTGGGGACCCAAGGAATGATCCAAGATGAGTATATAGGGACCCCACGGAGAGCGTGTGCAGTGTGGGAACACGACCACATACTCTCTACAACTCTACAGGTAAGTTGCGGTTCGATTTTTAACGATCAAGGACCCTTCCCAGTGGACCCTGAAGAAACCCTGTGGAAGACAGAAGGTTGGAGAGCCACCCCACCTGTGAATACCCTAGAACCCACGTTACCTACACCAGGGAAGCCAGGTGCATAGGTATGAAGTAGTGTTGGAAACCGCCGTCGTACCCAATGGAGGACTTCAGGAAAGTGCCACTGCTAAAGAAGGAGAAAGTGTCCGGTGGAGTCCAAATGTGGATTCTAGATGAGAGGTACCTGCAAGCAGAGGGGACAAAGCCTATTTCACTCAGGAGTGACCAGGAGACTTGGAAGATGAATGCCCTCCGATGTCGGGTGTTGCAGGATGGATGATGGTGACCTTGACTCTGCAGCTGTGAGGACCAGGCGACACTGAGGAAGACCAGGAGCTGTGTATGAGCTGTCCCACTTTGGATGACAAGTGCTGAGGGGTCAGTGTCTGGCGGGAGCACCAACAAGCCTTGGCAAAGGCAACCAATGCAGAAATTGAAGAAGGTGCAATGTCAGGACCAGCAAGGAGCAGGGGACTCACCACAAGCAGGGGAGTCAGGCCAGGTCCCGAGCAATCACGGGAGCCCAAAAGAAACAAAGGTGACCCTCAAACGGACCCACAGACCAGGGGCACTGGAGTCATGAGAGGACCTCAAGCAGCTCAACCAAAAGATGCAGGCCACGATGCACACGATGCGTTGTGGCTGAAGATTCTAGTCACTGGAGGTGCCCGAGGTTGGGGCTACTTGGAGCCCAAACACCTTCTTGGAAGGAAGCCAACAAGCCTTTGCAACTGCAAGTGGATGCCATGCACAGGGGTTCTGTTATTGCAACCTCCACGAGGGATACTGGCCTCAAACTTGGTGAGAGGGTGGGGCAAGCCTTGGGAGCTGTGGAAAACTACCACCTGTGTTGCAGAACCTTATGGAGTCTGGAGAAGCTCAGGATCAGCAGACTGGTCGACTTAGTTGCGGTGCCTGCGAATGAAGGGAAGTGACTCCTTCACTTCAAGGGAGATTCCTTCAAGTGTCTTTGATGCCCACCGGCCTTGGAAGGTTCCTGTATGGTGCACAGGCACAGACGATGCAGCAGACTGGAAGGGAGGCGAAGTCAAGCCCAAACGAAGTCCAGAGTGCCCAGACTGTAGAAGAAGTGGTGTCTGATCTGAGTCTTGTCCCACGACGAATCTAGGGACCCACCCACAGGTAAGCCCTTAAGTACCCTAAGGAAAGGATTGGGACGATTCAGGGGAGGGTCTGGACAGGGGGGATGTTACTCCCATGTCCTTTGTCCAGTTTCACACCAGAGCGAGAGCCAACGGCTCCCAGAGCTGGTTTGAACTGGACTATGCATGGGAACACCAAATGTGCCTCTCATGCAGACTGAGTGGCACTGGCAAGTGCACCCACCGTGCCCAATACACTAAATCCTGTCTGGGAGGTAGTTACACCTCCCTGTGACAGGATGCCTATTGTTTTGCCTTCCCCTGCTCGAGCTTGGCTCAGTATCAGGAGGGCAGAATCGTGTCTCTGGTCGGCAGCAACCATTTTGTGCTGTCCGGGTCAAGAAGGCTGGTACCTGGAACACTCAGAGCCTAACGGAGGGCTCTTCCAGTGCTTGGAATCATACCTCCCAGACCGTTTACGGTGTGGGGGTATGATTCTGACATGTTTGATACTAAACATGATAGGATTCATTGAGGCCAGTTTCGAAATGGTCATCGCGTAATTATGCGGAGCCCCTCCATATAGTATATGGCTGCTTCACTTACAACCCAGGAGAATGGACTCCGTAGGCTGTAGGGGTGTCCTGCTCATGCAGGGGCACCCTCACACTCAGAACCAAGCACCCTGCCTTTGGATTGATAAGGCCAGCTATAAGGGTGACTTATAGGTTATAAGTGCAGTGACCCTAGATATAGGAAACCTATATCTTTAGTAAGTGGTGCTAGCACCAGCTTACACAGGCTGCAATGGCAGGCCTGTAGTTCCATTTTGAATGGTCCCCCATGGGTGGCATAATGCATGCTTCAGCCCATGGGGGACCTCTGGGGTACCTATGCCCTGGGTACCTTAGTACCATATACTAGGGAAAGATAAGGGTACCCCAGTATCCAATCAGGTATGTACCTAAGTACTGAAGATAACAATTTAAGGGAGAAAGCAGATAGGCTGGGGTCCTGATTAGCAGGATCCCAGTCAGACTAGTCAGTCTTTCCTGCACCTACTATAACCTGAAATCTGCCTATTGGGGTTAATGCCCATGCCTAGTAAGCAGAAAGTAGTAGGGAATAAGCTCACTGACATGATGCTTACCTTAGCTAAATGAAACATTGCATGAGTTAGAAATCTACAACAATACCTTGCCGAGAAAAATGGAATAATCAAGTCACATAATGGACTAATATAGGAGGGATGGCATTGCAAACGGAGCAACGGAGAGGCACCATACATTCAGACATACTCTTCACAAGGGAGGAATGATTATATATTATATAAAAAATCTTAATAGCACGTAGCTACCCAAATAGGGGTTCTCAGTGCTTTAACAACAGGTAGAGCAATACAGTGAAATAGAAAAATAAAACGATTAAAACAGCCAGGTTCTCAGGTTCTTGCGAAAGATGGGCAGTAAAGTGCAACTTCTCAGAGGCTCTGGGACGGTATTCGGCAGCTTGGGGCCCAGGTAGGTGAAGGAACGACCACCCATCTGAGCACGTTTAACTTTGGGGACTGTGTAGAGAGACCGGTTGGTTGAACGCAATGTGCGGGAGGGCTGGTAGGGAACCACCAGTTCTTGAAGGTACCATGGATCAGCGCTCAATCTGGCTTTATGAATACAGCATAATACTTTAAACTGGATCCACTTTCCTATTGCGAGCCAGTAGAGTTTGCAGAGTAGACCTGACACAGAAGCATGTTTCGATAGTTGAAAGAGAAGCCTGGCTGCCGAGTTCTGGACCACTTGTAGGTATGTTATGGTGATCTTTTCTGCCTCAAGATACAGAATGTTTCCGTAGTCCAGTCTTGATAAGATCAAGACCTGAATACCTGTCCTGTGAGCTGAAAAAGGTAGCTTCCAAATGATCTTTTTTGTCCATTTCAGAATGCAAAGCAAGTCGAGGCTACTTTGGCCACCTGCGATTTCACAGGCAGTTTGGAATCCAGACAGAAACCTAGGTTCTTTACCTTGTGGGCCGGTTCAGGGAGAGCATCTAAAGTCTTAGGTCAGTGCTGAGGTCCCCAGAACAGGGGGTTCTTACCCAGCACCATTACCTCAGTCTTATCGCCATTCAGTTTTAAAGAATTGGTATTAATATAGGTGGAGACAAGAACCAGGCAGGAGTTCAATGCCCCAGAGTTGTGATCCTGAGCAGACGACAAGAAGATGATTTGAGTGTCTTCTGCATAGGAAAACAGGGTGAGGCTGCAACTTTCCACCAGGTCTGCCAGAGGGCAGATGTATATGTTAAATAACATCGGGCTGAGGGCAGATCCCTGAGGGACACCTGAAGTCAGAGCACATGGGCTAGATGCCACACTAGAAGTAGGGGTGGGCGGGGCTTGCAGAGTTGCACTACGCAGAATTCTGCGGAGTTGCATAAAAACTCTGTGGAATTCTGGGGAGTTCCGCGAGCGGGTGGAGTTGCTCCAGTCCCCCCCCCTATTTTTTATGTGGGTCCCAGTTCTTTACTCAGGGTCTTGTCAGACACCTCCTTATTACAGGGCACCTGTGCTGCCTCCTTCATAGTCGTGGGAGGCCTCCACCTCACCCCATGCCACCCTTCCAGGCCTAATTTCACCAGGGGCACCCCAAGCACCTCACATCACCCCTGTGCTGCTCATCAAGTACTTTCTATGCCACTATGCTGGGGCCACCTGCAGCAAACTAATTAGGGGTGTTGGGGCCTTCGTCTCTGGGTCAGACCTGACAGTCCAGCCGTCACCCAGGCTGTGCTTAAACTACAAGTTGTCTTCACACCCCACCTCACTGAGTAGCAGCACCCAGAAGATCGCTGAAGGGCATCCTCACCCATTGGGCATCTGGGCTCTGAGGCTTCCTGACCACCATCGGCGCCCCCGTACAGTCACTCAGTTGCAAACTCGGTGACTTGTGCCATCGTTAGAAGTGTGCGTTCAGGCCCAAATCAGTTTCCACGGGGCCCATATGCCACCTGCACTCCCGTCCCTTCCGTGGTGAGTGCCTCAAAACTACCAATTACCAAAGCTTTACTGCCACATCAAACTGCCAAAAGGAAAAAAGGAAGCAAATGCTGTGAAATGGCATTTGTATGCCACATATGCCATCACTTATTGCCCAAGATGTTCCCCAAATGAAGACTGCTCTGCTGCGGCGTACTCAGCCGGCTTCTTCTCCAACAGAGAATAAGGAAGCACAACTTGGCTAAAAGAATCTGCAAAGGAGCCGCGCTTCTGCTCGCAATTCAAATGATGGTACCTCTGGCTCCACTGAGAGAAACAACAGGTATCTAACTGTGATCCAAACAGGAATTTAACGCTTAAGGACTACTCAGGATAGTTGCAGGGATCAATATCACTCTTTATTAGAGAAGTGCAGTTTTCTTGTTGTCAAAAGATGGGAGTTTCAGTCTAACTTTCACAGCATCTTCTTCTTTCTTTAGGTCCTTCGGAGTTCCTCTCCGCCAGCACCCTCAATAGAAACACAGAAGCAGGTAAGTGTCTGCTCGTATTTTGCAAATTTGAAGGTTAGTGTTGTGAGAAATATGCTGCTATTTAGGGGAAGTGCACGTTAGAAGTGGTTGGGCCACTAAACAAAAGGACTGGGCAGTCCCCCCCCCCCTTCTCTCGCTCCTCTTTGGTTTTTTTATATCCAAAAGAAGAGAAGGATATTCTCTCTTTTCTCTCTTTATTTCACTTTCTTTTCTCTGGTTTCCCTTTTGGGTTACACCCTTCTTTTCTCTCCCCTTCTTGCTCCCTTTGTCTCCCTTTCTTTTCTCTCATTTTCCTTTTGGTTGCACCTTTCTTTCTCTCCCTTCCTTCCTTTGCTACTATTTTTGGTGTTTGCCTAGAAAACGGGCACGCACCTGACGGAGCCACACCCCTCCTGGGACGCGGCTGGAGTCTGTTGTCCACCGGCGGGGAAGGACCTCCATCTCATCGTGGGCTCTCCGCTCCTCCTTGGACGGATCGGACTCTAGCTGGTTCGTTGCTCCCCATGCTCCATCCTGGATGGCGTCTTCGTTTTCTCCCTCTGCTCGGAGTTCCGGCTCCTTACGTCGCTCACTCTCGTCTTCTTCCTTCTTCCTGGGCTGGCGCGGCCCCTCTTCTTCCTTTTGTTCTGGGTCATGCATCACAGCGTGACCCCTCCCATCTGCCTGACTTCCGGGCCAGGCAAGGAAGAACGGGCTGGCGGACGGACTGCATTCACTCGGTTGGTGACACTAACAGTCTACAAAATAGAGCAGAAGGAGGTAGTGGAGAGGTGTTTTCAGTTGTGGGTGCCGGTCAACTCCGCTACACAGCATAAGCAGAGTTTTTGCCAAACTCCTCCCTCCAAGCGGAGTGCGGAGTCACAAAACTCTGTGAACTCCACCCGCAGAGGGGAGTTTACTGCCCACCCCTAACTAGAAGGTACAATCTGCCAGAAATTAGGTCAGCCACAATAAAGCCGTCTGTTGGAGACCCAAATGTGACATTCTTTCTCAGAGGATGGAATGAGAGACACAGTATCGAATGCTGCGCTGGGATTGAGTAAGATCAGCGCAGCTGTACCGCCCTTGTCCAGAAGTCGTCTTGGATACTCAGTGACTCCTAGAAGGGCGAAATTGGCACTGTGTCCTGCGAAGCTTGACTGTGAAGGATGTAGAGGATTTTGAGACTCCCGAATACGGTCAGTTGCATGTTAACATGTTTCTCTAAGACCATGGAGAAAATGGGCAGCATCGAGATTGGTCTAAAATTGGACCGGTTGGAAGGATTCTAGTTAAGCTTTTTTAATAGGGACAAGACCATGGCATGTTTCCATGCTTGGGGGATGTGTCCCTCTTGTAAGGATGAATTCAAGAGTCCAACCAAAAGTTGTTGAAGGTGTGGACTCAAAGTACTCAGCTTAGCCGGAGGGAGAGGATCTCATGGTGAGCCAGACTTTTTTGTCCACAGTAGGGTCAGAAAGAGAGCAGTGTCCAGAGGAGCCAGTGAATTCATTATTAGGGGAATATGACTTGTATCCAAAAGATTTATTTCACAGGTTGGAAGTTGTGTCCGAAGGCTGGTGTTTGGATGTCACCCTCCAGCTGGGATTTGTCTGTCCAAGCAGTCAATAAAGAGTGTTAAATATCTGTCACCTTGCTGATGAAAAAAGCCTGCCAGCTCTTCGCATAGCGACTGTGACAGCAAAGGGGGTGGAGCTATGTTACTGGGGCCTGAAAGTTCGTGAACCAATTTAAAAAGTGTTTTGGAGCAATTTTGGGCTGCAGAAATGTTATCAGAGTAAAAAGTGGCTAGAGCATTTCTGCAGTGTGCGTGATAGTATTGTAGGGGCTGTTTTATATTTGAGATTTTTATTTTCATCATACGATTTCCGCCAGGACCTTTCCAGGCCCTTGCAAAGTTTTTTCTCTTTGCGTATAGCCTCATTGAACCACGGGGCAGGGGGGGTGAAGCCTGGATGAGGATTTGAGTTTGGCTGGCAAGATTGCATCCAAAGAGTCCAATCATCAACCGTAGGTTGTTCTAAGTCAACCTTCTGCACCAAATTTGGTGATGTGTTCAGTAATCGAGGGTTAAGAGAGGGGATGTCCAGTTTGGAACAGTTTCTGGACATTACTTGGAGCCTGGCTGCCACCAAAGAAGATGAAGAATTATTTGGTATGGAAAAAGGCACTGCAAAGTGGTCCGGCCAAAGTAATGGCAGGGAAGGGTCCGTGATAACATCTTTAATGTTTGAGAAAATCGGCTTTAGAAGATGACCCGCCTTATGTGTAGGCGCAGAATTAATTAGATCGATGTTCAGTGCCCCCAGGTCCTCTATAATAGCCTGGTCTAAATTGCAGGTGGGATTTTCCAATTGAATACTTAAGTCTCCAAGCAGAGTAAAGTTGTCATTTTTTAGTATATAGCAATTGAATTAGTATGAATTAGAACTATCATATCATGAAGCCACAATAGGTGACTGATTACTTATTAGGAGTTACAGTAGATGTATGCTTGAAGAGAACAAGGCCATCTCTTAAATAAAAACACAATTTAAGTAAAAGTGCGCATAGTATTACTACACCTTCAAATTAGAAGGAGCCACAGAGGTAAATCAGAACTAAACCCATGAAAAGGCCCATTAATACTCACTGAAATTTACACAAGCATGGATACTAGCACAAAAAAGGGAAATACAACAGTCCCAAAAGAAGGCAACAGTGTATTTTCCAGATGTTATACTTTATTGTTACATACAAGTCAAAAAAGTAAAAACCATACATACACAGTATTAAATATGTAGATTTGTAAACACTTTTACAATGTGAAACAAATGATAATAAAGTGTAAACCCTGTAAAAATGTAATGATTTACCTGACTGTACAATAATAAAAACGCCTTAAAATTAACATATTCTCATCCTTGATTTTTATGCAAGAAGACCAACAGGAGGATAAAATGAAAGCTACAGCCAATATTGACCTAGAAAAAGACAATCAAAACATGATAAAAAGCTGCAGTAACAATAAAAGCAGTATTAATACAAGACATGATAGTATGAAGCTATCTAACCAGCAGCAAAACTTATGAAAATCATTCAAGAAGAAGAGGGATTTCAAGGAAGTGTTTAAAATGTACTCGGGCATTGCAGATGGAATAAAAACATAACAACAGCATCAGAAGAAAAATCTCAAATCTTGCTATATCTTTTTCTCTTGATTCTCTTCCAGCTGTCTTTTAAAAGTTTCAGTAAAATGGTAACATGGAAACATTAGCTTTGCTTTTGCGTAAAAGTCATTAATTCTTAAGTACAAACTGAAACTGAGATGACCAGTGTCTTTACTCTTTTTTGATCCACTCATAGAGATGAATTGTAATTGACAACCAATATCTTGACCTTAGAAAGCAATGAAATCTGCATGCTGACAATAGCTACAGAAAGCTAGATTGCCGGAGCTTTTTAAGGACATTGCTGGTGGCTATGGGCTATAACTCTATTTTGAAATATTAATCCTCATTCATGTTGTGTTCATCTATATATGACCATGAATATCACTGTAAACAACACTTCATAAGGGACAAATGCTGTTTCTCATCGCTTTTAATGCCTTTTCAGGGAGCTTGTCTTCTAGTGACCATGAGTCTCCATAATTTTATACATTTTCTTTCTTTTAATTTTCCATGAATACCAATCAAATATAGTAAAATACGATTAATCATAAGAAAAACTTCAAAATAAAAGTTAGTAACGTCGTCATTGGCAGATCAGTGATCAATGTTTTTTCCTGACTTGAAGTAAAATTATATTTTTGTAAGAAAAGGTTTAGGTAGGAAGATATTAAGGTATGGATTCTAGCTGAATTGATGATCCATTTTGGGTGCAAACTCCTAATAGTGCATGAAACTGGATTACAATTTGGTTGCATTGCTCCAAACGTAAGCCACAAATCTTGGAGGCAGGTACTTGCCACAAATCATAGAAGCAATTAAAGCAAATTTCCGGTTTGTGCAACCCATGCAAAATGTGCACATGGATACCCATGCCAAAGTTTCAAACGCAGAAACAGATGCTAATTGTGCACCCCCTAATATATCACACCCCGTGCTTACAATATGAGCAATGAGGATTTTTCATCATAATTGTGTTCTTGCCCTTACGCAGCAGTTTAGGTGTTTGAAAAAAAGCATCTAATCAATGTGGTTTTGCTTGACAGAATCTCTCAGTGGAAAGACACACCAACCAAATTTTCCAGAGCTGTAACTCCTTAATTCAGAGTTCCGACCCACCTGCATATACCCGAGTAATAATACCCTCAGGACTAGATTGTCACTCTAGAGACTACACACAATACAGAAAAGTCATAGTTCAAATAGTGGTAGAAGTTTTAAAGTTCTGTGCAAACGTCATTGGCTGCAAGTGTAGAACGAATAAGAACTTTTACGATAAGTACATTCCTAAGAACTAACCTACCAGCATCTAAAGAACCAATTCAGATATGAACTTGTGCGCAGATAGGCAGTGCACGATATTTAAAGATGGTGGCCTGCACTCTTTTTAATTATGCTCTTATCCCTGAAATGTGCTGCACTCTACAGGTCACAAACTTTAATATGGGCATGGCCCAGTCAGGCCTCCATCCTTCCCAGTTCGATTAAATAACTACACCATCTCATAACCCTGATATAGAGCTCAGTACAATAGTCACTTTGTCAAGTACAACATACAGCCCACTGTTGTGCAACAGCCGACCAGCACACACTCTTCTTTATGTTTGCTTACTTTCAAACAACTTTCTATGTTCAGATCAGTTACAAAGGGTGGCCTGTGTATTAAATAGTAATGCAAATTCATATATAACCCTCCTGCCCTTACTATAACACTGCAGTTGTGCAGCAGAATGTAGTTTAAGCAGGGTGCATAATTATTCCCTCTTACGCTGACATAAAACATGTCATCTCTATCACCCAGTACTATAGCAGTCCACAGCTACAACACACTCTTCATCATATTAACTGAAGATAACTGCCACAGTCTGCTGGCCACCGAAGGACACTAATTTAGTCCAACACTGGATGCCGTCTAACTACATACAATGACCACTTCTTGATATCCCACAATGACGAATATATGATGTTACAACATATGCAATTACAACGCATGCTTGAACAACGCAGTCTTTACATCGCAACTACTATTACATTGCATGATTTTACAACGCATGCCATTACAACGCATTTTTAAAAACTACCATTACAACGCATACCATTACAACGCATACCATTACAACGCATACCATTACAATGCATAATAGAGCAACAGTAGGATAAGTGTTGGATAGTGTCGGGGTAAAAATTACTATTCCCACTCCAGTGAGTGCAACAGTAGGGTAAGTGTTGGATAGTGTAGGGGTAAAAATTACTATTCCCACTCCAGTGAGTGCAACAGTAGGGAAAGTGTTGGATAGTGTAGGGGTAAAAATTACTATTCCCACGTACCCCAAAACCCATACCCACCCTAATACTAAAAACATCTCCATTACTTACCTTATAATGAATTGTAATGGCATGTGTTGTAATGGTATGCATTGTAATGGCATGCGTTGTAGTGACATGCGTTGTAATGGCATGCATTGTAATGGCATGCGATGTAAAGGCAGTTGCGTTGTAACAGTTGCGTTGTAAAGGTAGGCCGTTGTAATGACTGCTTTGTAATGGATGTTTCCCTACAATGGCATTTATATAGAGGATGACTAAATCAAAGACTATCCCTGCAGGTCTCCTTGAAATATTTCCAGCCAACTAATAACTGATAAGGATCATAAACATCAACAAAAATCCCAGAATGAATAACTGTATGCAATAAACAGCTTAGTGGACTGTGATCATAAGAAAAACCATAGAGGGGTCTGTAAAGTTGATGAAAGCTGTCAGCTTATCTAAAGCCATAACCTGCACAACTGCCTTTCACGCTTCTTCAACCAAAACACTTTTGCTACATCCTGTAATAAGATAACCATGCCTTGGTGGTCATCAAGCATCACATGGAAACACTTCCCAAATAAGATCAAAATAGAGAAACAAAACAAAGATAACACTCTTCCAGCCACACTCCCAATATGGTGTAGCTTGCTAGCTGTGTGAGCAAGTACTTCA
Source organism: Calotriton arnoldi (assembly GCA_963921515.1). Taxonomy (NCBI): domain Eukaryota; kingdom Metazoa; phylum Chordata; class Amphibia; order Caudata; family Salamandridae; genus Calotriton; species Calotriton arnoldi. The sequence goes on along the minus strand of CAWUFW010013669.1, from coordinate 33,560 downwards.
GGGCCCCACATAGGGTTAAAAAGCACTATAATAATGTTACAGTGCAATATAATACAACTTGTAAATCACAGCTATATCAGCCTTTCAAAAGCTTGCTCGTATTAGGGGGCCATAATAAAATGTTTTGCCTTAGGCCCCACCAAACCCTCTGCCAGCACTAGGAAGGCCATATGGTCTAACCACCTCCAGTGCCGCCAATGAGCTGCCCATTTTGCCCTAACTTCCACCTTCTACATCACAGCCCTGTAATTAGTATCACTGAGCCACCCTCCAGCCAACAAGCCTGATACCACTTCGTCAATCTTGCCTTCGGTTGGAGAGTCTTTAATCACAGCTATCTCTCTTTGTTTGAGATTTGAGGACTGCGTTTTTACAGCAGGTGATCCCCAATTGTACTACCCCACATGTCAATAGAAGGATATTGATAACTGGCAACAGGGATTTACACAATCCGGATAACCATCATGGGAGCCAGGGCAACCAATTGGAACACCACTCCTGCTCAGGGGCACGTCTCTACTCATGCTTGTCTCTTTGTAAATTGTGCAATGCTTGCATGGCAAGAGTCAGAGTTCTGTTGTTCATGTCGTTTCCCTGGGATAAAGGTGCAGCAGGCCGCACCCATCTTGGCACACACCCCTCCCTCCATCACAGTCATTAAGCCCAATACATATTGGTGCTGCGGCACCATGAGGCGGATTGCTGTCAGTTCTTCCTTGATCGAATTGAAGCCAAGCTCAGTAGTGTTCATCTGTGAACAGTTTGAATACTTCTGCTTTGAACTGAACCCAGCCAAAATAATCCACAGATCATTTCTCACAAGTTTGGTGCAGTAAGGTTGTCTTTTTCTTTAACGGGTGCTGGTAGATTTTGGATAGTTCTTTGTCAGGAATGACCGGCGTGGATTGTGCATGGTTACTACGGAACAAAGTCTGCGTCATCCAGGATCAAGCTGAGTATAGGTAAACTCACCCCATTGCCAGGAGTAATTCATCAGCGTGGAGGTGCCCCACTCTATATCCGAAATGTGCAATATCACGCCGCAGTTAGCATTCGTGCCTATCAGAAGCGTTCCTTTGCCTCTGAAACATAAGGAATACAGTGTTAGCTTCTGAACAATCAGGGGCTGCCCTTTCCCTTCTAACCAAGTGTACCCCCGCACTTCGGTGGCCCATATTTCCTGACATGGTGTGGATATACTCTCATTCAACCCTTCCCCATACGACTCATTCCCCTTTTTATCCTCGAGCTGGACGGCCCTACACAGGAACTCTGTGCTGGGAGACCACTTGATTTTAATAAAGACCACCCCAGATATGCTAAGGGCTACCGGTGGTCCACAGATGGATGCAGCAGGTGCAGACATGTTTCTACACCAAGTTGGGGGTTTGCTACCTCCAATAATCTCTTCTCTGTCAAGTCTCGGGCCAAACAGCATCTTGCCCTATGGTGCCCTTTCTACGCATGCTGTCCAGCTCGGCTTGGATATAATGAGGTTCAGTGAAGAGGTATAACGCGATTGAGTTCATGTCGTATTGGGTCAGGTTTACAACTACCCTGTGAGGTTCTAGCCTGTTGGACTGAATCTTGGCCCTTATCCTACATAAATAAAGGTGAATAAGGCATTTTGCTTTTTTTAAGGGGCTACATCTTGGGTATCTGCGCCTACAGCATGTGGGATCAGTGAACAGATATAAGATGACCTGGCTGATGCTTGGGAGCTGATTGAAGTCATGTGTTGGTGCCAAGTGCTATGTAGGAGGGTGCTATGTAGTGTGTGCTGGATGCTAGTGTTCTGTTTTGTGTAATTGTAGGTGACATCTGAGAGATCCCTACGCAGGCACTGTAGTTCCCTATTTGTGAGTGCATTTTGACCAGCAGTTTCTCAAGGGTAAACAAGTATGGGATTTCCCATAGTAGGCAGAGGGTATATATGAAGAGAAATATACGTAACTTTGGGTGTGATATGGTCGTTCGAGGTGGGATTACTTTTGGAGCCATCTTCTAGTGGCTGTGTTTCTTTTGCCCAATTGGAAAATGTTCGCAAAGTTTAGTTCATGGATGTCATCGCCATGAAAGGGCTCGATTACACAAAGGAACGGTGCACCCACTCAGGTGTTAAGCAGGCTGTGCGTTTTTTCACCTTCCATTGGACTGTGTGCGGAAATTGTCTTTTTTCTCCTTTTTGCTTATTGAAAGTTGATGACACGTCACCTTGGTGCACTGTTGTTGTCTTCTCTGTTACCTGGTTTTGAAAAACTCTGTTTATGGTTAATTGAGAAATATTACATGTACTCCGAAATAAATGTTTTTCGGAGTCCTTGTATTTTTACCCTAGGGGTGTGATTTCCACACTCCACTAGTTGCGATCTAGTGGGGCACTGGAAGGTGACCCCCGTTGGGCATATCTTAGTGATTTCAGGGAGAAAAAGTGGTTATTTAGTTATCAGGATAAACTTTTTTTTATAAGCCATTGAGGACCGATTAACTCTTTTTTATGAGCCGTTGAGGACAGATTAACTCTTTTTTTACAAGCCGTTGAGCCTCCCCTCTAAACGTAATGGGATGCTTAGATTAGTGCAACATATGTTTGTGGGGTGGTCTAATGGTTCATAGGGACGGAGAGCATCATGTTTTAGCCGGCGTTCCATGGATGTCACAGATTCTCAATAAACGTGTTTTGCCTGGTGCGTGCATGAGGGTGCCATTACTGTGACTTGCGTTCTTCAGTCTAAATTGGTATGGAAAGATGTGATGAAGGGGGGTGTCATGGTTTAGTGCTGCTGGTGTTTGCAACGTGCCCTGGGATCACATGTTTGTGCATCCCTCTGTTCCCGGCACGCGGTGTGATGTGATGTGGCCTTCCCTCGTTTCTTCCAGGTACCAGGTTTTGGCTGATTTGACCCCACCCTTGTATCTGGAACCTTCTTTTTGGGCTAGCTTTGGGCAGTTTTGTATAGTTTCACGCGAATCCCTGAATCTGGTGTAATCTGTTGCTTTGCTTGTCATGGGAGGGAGAGGGTCGGGGTTGCTCTGTGCCCGCTTTTCTCCCACGCATGCCGTCTTGTGGTGTCCGAGGCCAGGTCCAACGGCTTTCCCTGGATGGGGCCCTACATTCATCTGGAGCCGGAGTGGAGATTTTGAATACCTCTTCCTGGGCACCCCCCACTCCCTCGGACCTTACCCCACTTCCTCTCATCGCACCCGTGGGCCCGCTATCCCTAGTTTGTGGCTGGGGTCTCTACAGTCAAGTGGTGCTTAATGAATTTTGGAAGGCTGTGGCAAGGTGACCAGACTTTGGAAATCAAAAACTGGTCCGTTCACAAAACGTAGAAGACGGCTTGCTAAGCTCGTTATTCGCCTTCTAACATCAAAAACATAGAACCCGGGATGCTTGACCAAAAATTGCAAGGGTCTGCTTTGTGATGATGGAAAAAAAATGGTACTGCCTCGGAAGATCCAGGACGCCTGGTCACCCTGGTGAAAACCCCCCAACTGGAGGCTTGGGCCTGACATCATGTTGAGGCCTTGCCACTTATTGACTCCGTGTGTGTGCGCTGGGGAGTCTGTTGGGGTTTTACCATCCCAGGCGGATGGGAATCCTGGTTCCCGCCATGAAGGATAGCTTTGTTTTAGAACTGAAGTGGCCTCTATTAGTGTGGAGGCTTCTGGCTTTGGGGGCACTGTTGGGACTAAACACCATGATGGAAACATTGGCCCCAGACCTGGTGCCCGAGAATGGCGATCTTTTTGACTTGGTACGGGGCCTGAGTGACTATTTTTAAATACATTCTGGGTGCCGAACCCGCCCCCTCATCAGACCTCCTTCCCCCTGGGACGTGGTTAGCCAACCCTGCCCTGGGGGATCAGCAGCAGAGCGGGGCCTTAGCTCCCAGAGATGCCCAAGGTAACCTGGTTATTCCACGCTCCCGTGGGGTTGCTATTGATGTTGACCTTTAGTGAGGATACCCGGATGACACAGCTCTCAGTCGCTCTGAATTTCGGGACGCAAGTAAAAAATATTTTTGAACTCCCACTGTTGTCTTATTAGTTCTTTTTGGTTTGGTAGTGTTTGGGGAAAGAGGGTAAGTGGGTGTTAGTTATTAACCACTAGGTTTTAAGTTGCTGGGGTAATTCCTACTTGCTAGGGGTTTATATTACTGCGCATTTTGGTTTTGTGATTGTGTGAAGGCGCTACCTCCCCATACTGTCACCCCTTCCTGCTAGGGCTGTGGCCCTGGTCTGTGTTGGGCTGAGTTCCCTGTCTGTGGTTGCTGCTGCCACGTGTTTGTCCAATTACCTGATCCCTGCTGCGGTGGTGTGGCGGGCAGCGGACTTCCCTGAGGCTGAGTGAAGCGTGCACTCTGATTTCCCTTTGCTTGTTGTTGAGGAGGGACATTCGTGGGGTTTGTGTTGACTGGCCCTAGCTCATCGATCTCTGCTGCTTTTGCTGCTCATGGTATGCCTTTAATCACCATCTCTCTGCCAGGTGACCCGGCCTATGGTACTAGTAATACTCCCTAGGGTGTGGTTGCTGCCAACCTCCCTGGCCCCTACTACCATAGCCCGTTTGGAACCCTCTGGAGTTTTGCAGTGAAGCACCGATTGAGACTGGTGCCATTTGCACAGTTGTGGCCATTGCTGCCCCCTCAAGGGCAGTCTTTTTCAATTTGTGTTCGACCAGTTTCGCTGTGTTTCTTTGGGCCTGCTCCTGCTTCTCTCTATCCTTTTCTTGCTTCTTTTTGTGGTAGTGTAATATATGGGCTTGTATCTCCCAGCAGGATTTGGTATCTAAACCAACTACGCTGTCCAGCCCGCTCTGTATCTTGTTGGGGGACCCCTTTTTAAGAATATTGTAGAAAAATGTGACTTGTGGGCCGGTATCGGTCCATGGCTGTCTTCTCTTGTCCCCATTGTTCCCTTATTCTACTCAGGAAATCTGTTATACTTTCCCCTATCTTCATAGTCACTTCTGCGCTCTTTTTGGGGAGTACGTGTGTCTGCACAACCACTCCATAAGTGTATTTCTTCACCAGGCGATCGGCGGGGGCTTTTCGCCACAAAAGGTTTTTGCCCCCCATGTGTGCGGCACACTTTACTGCCGCTACACGCTTGGGTAGAGTAATCAGTGGCTCAAAGAGGTCTTTGTGCATGACAGGTGTACGGTATGACATCGGGAAGCCTCGCCCTCTCCACCTCCCGACGTTCGGGTGCACTGCGGTTGTGGGATAAGCTGAGTCTGAGAAACTCGTAGTCTGTGGTATTTCCGACGGCGCATGGCTTCGGGCTGTTACTACCACTGCCCGTGTGTTTTACCCCGTTACCTATTCTATCACAGGGGACCCATCACTGAACAGTGCCTTGCTGTCTGGGATGAGATCCTTCTCTGCCTGACTGATTCCACCAGGTGAATATGCTGAACAGTCATGAACCTCTTCTCCCTCCTGCACTTCATTGACTATAAAGGCTTTTGCCCTTTTCATAGCTTCCAGCAAGGGGCGATGACCGTGCCGTGCCCACTACCTGAGGTAATGACAAAGGTCTAAGATTTTTGCATGACCTTTAAGACTGTCTTAGTGAAGACAGTCTGATCGGCAGGTGATATCCTTACTTGATTACCTGTGTGGTGGGGGCATTTTAATGACGTGGGTCTCGTGGAAGAAACTCCAGGGGAGGAGCAGGCCATAGTCCTGTTGTCGGAAATCTGAATGGTCATGTTTAGCTTGGCCATTAAATCTCGTCCCAATAGATTAGTCCCCTCACGCTACTTCCTCCTGTGTCCAGTTCTAGGGGTTTCTTTACCTGTGTGTGGAACCTGGTTTCCATGTGCTTTAATGGGGAATCCATAACAATCTTAGTAGTTTTGTGGACAAATACAACTCAAATGTTTTGGTAGTTTTTGTTTGTTCTAATCGTGGGGCAAACATACATGGTGAACTCCACAATTTTTTACACTATGAGCTCAGTGCTGGCAATTTCTTACATAAAGCAGTTCAAATGCACATTTACATGAAACAAGATAAGACTGCACATACAGTATTGTAGCACAGGGTGACTATACAATGGGTTAGCATAAACTCTGCAACAGTTTTCATACAATACAGTTTTCAAATGACAATAAATGCAATGACATTTAGCACAAAATATGGATCCATTTTTCCGCAATACAGTTTTCAAATGACAATAACACATTTCATCAATGATCAACAGAGAAAAAAATACTTTGTCCCAGAAAAAAATGGATTGTTTCAACACATGTTATCCTCTAGCAAGAGAAGATTAGCACTCCTAAGCAAACTGGATAGTCTGCCACTACCCACTGCTAAACAAAGGTGGTAGTAGCAATAGATACGGAAAAAGGAATAACTCGGGGATCACAGGCTACTCTTGGCCACACACAGTTTATGCCAAGTTTCCAAGCTCCAAATTTTCCCTAAAGTCTGAATCACACCCTTTGCTACACCCAGGGGTAGAGCGTACCATCTGTGTCACGCCCAGTGGTCCAAGCGACCAACACCTCTCACTCCCTTCAGATACCAATGGTGTTAAGAAACCAATAGCACTGAGAAATCCTTTTTGACTAAATACTATGAGATTCAGGTGCCAGCTCTGCCCATACAAGATAGCTGTATCACAAAAGTAGCATCCTGGGAGCCAAACTGGGCCACGCAATAAATATTCACCTTTCCTAGAATGCTGACTATAAAAAAAGTGACTTCTGTGGGATCGCCTCGGAGGCCACCTTACGTCTGATACAGTTGGGACATATAAAATAGATTATATGCCAGACCCTGCCGGTGGCAGGACGTCAAGGTTATCTTTTTACGCTTCTCCCTAGTTTGCCATACGCCAAATGCTTAAAAAAAAACAATGTTTCAGGCTCGGATGTGGTCTCTTACCCTCTGGGATGGCTGCTTCAGGATGGACCTCTGCCCCAGCAGAACTTCCAATCAATTGCTGTGACTGCCCACCTTTGTCGTTGCGCGATGTGAATCCATCCGGGCGGGGTCACCTTCTTTCGGCTGCAGTCGGGTAGGAGGTCCCAATCCCTCCTATCTGGCTCAGCAAAATGTTACTTGAGTAAGAAATACCTTTAAAAAACAAGTTCTCCCGCAATCCTTATATGGTGAGGAATGTTAGTTGCTCCCTTAGAGTCATAAATTAATGGTCAAATGGGTACTACAGATAGGCCCGATCTTGCATGGACACAGTGTGGCCAGTGGTGTGAATCTAGATGTCCTGCGTGGGGAGCATGTGATCACTATCTGTGCGAGGTCCTGATTGGCTATGTTTTCCTAACTCATGTGGCATCTGACTTTATGGTGTTTTTTGAAGCACGTGCACCCCCTTGGGAAATGTGTGCTTTACTGGGGGCAATATCCCCTGACAATTGTGTTGTCACTGTCCCTATCTGTGGGATTCATCAAGAGTTTCCTGCCCGCGTGTTTGTCCAGCAACTATGCACCCTCCCATCTGTGACCTATCAATCAGGGACCCCGGGCCTGGGTCTCAAAGCTTGTGTGACTATGTGTTTGCGAGTCAGAGCTGATGTGGAGTTCACAACAGGCGATTTTGTTAATAGGGACGTGATTTAGTTTTTATAAATTAATGTATCGTTTTCCATATTAACACTCTTGTTTTCCATATTAAAAGCGTCTTTAGCGGGGTAAACAAGGAGGAAACCTCCTCCTCTTTCTTAATCTTTGGGAGAGCTGTGAGAGGAGTGACAGAAAAGGGCGAAGGCTCGCAAACATGCTGCATGAAATAGGATGAAATGGAAAGCTGAGTAATGCAAACAGGAATGGCCTTGAGCTTCTCACGGACAAAAGAGGCCATATTGTCAACAACTTGGAGGGGGAACAGTCATTTGACATAAGGCAGATTGGTGTTATTGGAAGCTGCTTTGAAGAGAGTGCTTAATGAGTTAGAGGCTTGAGAAATAGACTTTGAAATAAAAAGGTCTTAGCAATAAAAGACAGTTTTTATTGCCTGAGTTGTTGATGGTTATGTGATGCTTTAAAGTCTGATGTGTTTGTGTTTACATACAAATATGTGTTTCGCTACATGCAAAATGGTGTATTTTTATATACAAAGGTGGAGGAATTACAGCTCTGTTTCTCATCCCCTGACCTCAACTGGACATGTCTAAACTACCTCCATCCTGTCCTACTCTCTAAAGAACAATGCTTGGATAGTTACCATTCTTGGTATTTTCTTCAGCACTATATACTACATGCTGGCAGGTTCAAAACATCAGAAACAAAGAAAGAGATGAAACTAAGAGCCTTATTAAGAGTTTGGTGAACCAGGAGTATCACCATAAGTGTCAGGTGCTTCCGCCCAACCAAATTCACTCTCTAGAGGTGACGGAAGGGTCATGTTTACACTGGTGGAGACTCCACTGGCTCTGCTGGTGTAAATCTCTGACCTAGCGGCCCATTTGTCTAGGGACTGCCAAGTCACATTGATGGTCATCTCACCCTATTGAGGGCGGGGCTACCATCACTCATTTTCCCTGGCCAAGGCATGGAGGATGCAGGCAGGGAAAATGTTGTATGGCCCCATCACGCAGCTCCATGCACATCAGGCCATCTGTGTTTTGTATTGAGAAAATAAGCTCCCACTTTGAGAGTTTATTTTCTCAATACCAAGAAGTTTGCCAAGTGGGTGCTGTAAAAATGGTGCCCGATGAGCAAGCCTGCAGTGCTCTGAAGGTGGTGCCCCCATGGCAGCTGCCCTCACTGAACAGAAATTTTAGCCAGGCAGACGGGGATCTCCAAATAGGGAGGACAGTCCTCTGTCTAAGTGGTGGATGCCATGAGATTTTTTTTCCTCTTGGCATATCTGCTGAATGTCCATTAGGCTCTGAAAGTTCCCCTGAGCATGGTCTACAAGTTTATAGTAGGCAGAGCATTTGACATACCAGCTAAATCTGATGTATCGTTAATATCTGTGCGAGATCTTGATATTTAGCTATCTACTGTAATATTATCATAGTGCAAGAGCAAAGAGAGAGTAGGTGACTGCAAGAAAATGGACATCAGTCCCATCAGTGTAGCCACACACACAAACACCACACACACACACACACACAGTAGCACCCTACACCCCCTTCTCTGTTTATAATATATGATTGTATTGTCAGGGCAAAGACAGAGGTAGAAATGTATTAGAGGTTACGAGGTTCCAGCAAGTAGAACAAGCATTTGCAATGCAATCGGTCTCGCCTTTGGGGCCTTAGAAGTATTTAGCCGTGCAGCAGATTGTCTGCAGCTGGAGGCCAGTAGCGGTTCCACCGGGATGCAGGAAAGAGAAACAGTGTGTCTCCAATCGAGAACCAGCTGTCTGAAAAATGGCAAATATCGAAGAATTGGTTAAATTAATAAGGTAATAATGCCCTAAAATTAAGGGGTGGGGGTTGTTAAAGCCATATCTGAATTAAGAGATCCAACTATGTGGGGTGGGGCTGGATGCCAAGAGAACGGCAGGAGCCTGAAGGATGAGCCGTGAATGTGTGAACCTTGAATAGCAGCAGGGTTCGAATTCACACCGGCATGTAAATGCGGTGGGCGATAGTGCATTGAGATAAAGAAAGGAGTAGGTGCAGAAAATAAAGAAAGGACTAGGCACAGGAGCACTGCGAAAGGTAGAGTGCTGACACGTGCGATTGGCGGCCATATTGGTAGATGGGCTTACAGTATACCAGCCCTGGCAATGGGTTAACAAAAGGAGCAAGGAAAAATAAAAATAAAATCAAGTAAACAAGTTGCTACAATAAAGTACTAGGGGACTGCAGCCTGCAGCCCAGTAGATATTGTTTCCAGGCCTTTAATCGTCGGCATAAAGCTTAACGATGCTGTAAAAAGATGGACTTCGAACCAGAATGCACCATGGCCGAAAAGGAGAGAAATATTAGACCATCTAATTGGAAAAATTCCTGCTTGTGGGAGTGCTGCCGCAATACCATGTAATGTGCAAGCAAAGGTTTTGCTTCGCTGCAACAGATCGGGCGGGGTTTTGGTTGGCCTATGCTTTGTGAATACACCCTCCCCCCCCTTATTTATCAATTTATATAGCTGCTGTCTATTTGTTCTAACTTTGGCCTTCTCTAGGGAACGATTCAATTATGTACAAAATACAGACATAGCTCTTACTGTAAACATAACATTGCATCTTATTAATAGCCATTAACCCGTTTACCGCGGCGGCAATTCCGCCGCGGTGCGGGCGTTCCATTGAGTGGGCGGGGCCGCGTCGGCCAACGGACGTGCGCAGCACTACAGAGGTAGTGCTCGCGACGGCCGTTGGCCGACAGAAGCAGCGAAGGGGTTAAGACACTGATATATGTATTCCAGGCTCTACAACTGATGCCATTTTTCAAACTAATATCCTGTGCATTTGCAACTGCAAAGTGTATTTTAACGAAATAAAACACAATCTGTGCATGCCGAGGCAATTAAGTGCACACAAACAGAAGCGGAGGGCAGCAGCATTGGGAAAAGTAACTCTCTTGTAAGTACACAGTGTAGTTTGCTCGCAAAGCAAGTGCCCCCCCCCCATGGCAGCCTGAAATACTCAGAAGGATCATTATAAGATCTACTGTACTGCGGAATACCATGGTAGAAACAACGGTTTCTTGGGGAATTTACAAGATTTAGGAGTAACAAAAAACAACACAAAGGGATGAGAGGTATTGCTTGCAGAGGTGGTGAAAGTATTGTTAGGAGAAGATCCCTTCATTAGCGTCCTGACCCCATGCTCACCTTCACAGAGTCTACAGGGTACATGACGGTTTCCTCCCTTGCCACAGCTCCAGCTGTCATGTATGTGCCTATGGAGGCGCTGGATGGAAAGCTTTTGTATTTGTCCCCGGGACCGGCTCATCCCCAGCCCTTCTCCGCTACTGCGATGCTGTTCCATTTGCCCCTGGAGAGAAGCAGCAGCCAGAGTAGTGCAGAATGGGCGGAGCACAACTCTCCAGCGTGAGACATAACTGCACCTCATGCAATTTCTCTTTGGCACTCTTTGCACAATCACCTAAAACACTTATCTAGTGTTACCTTGTGACATGCACCCGGATCTGCTCGAGCCTCCCAGGGTGTTCTCCGACAGGCGGCTATAGATCAAAGCTGCAGCCATCTTAACATTGTAAAGCCTGTGGTGAACTGCAACGTATTACGGGCAGCGCATCCTCCTCCACTCTGGCAGACTCAGGCAGGTTCACACAGGCATGGAGGAGGGGGAGTGATGCCCTCAAGAAGCCTCGTGCACATAAAGAGGTTCTGTGCATGAATAAATAAACAAGAAAAAAAACAATCCCCATTGAGGTAAAGGGAAAAGGAGTAAAACGAGCACTGGGGCATTGACAGTAAGCTGCCTCTGTATAAAGCTCAGAAATTCAAGAGCATGCGCGAAAACTAAGATAGGCGAGACGCGGAAACAGACAAACCACATGCGTTTTGGGAGACCGGAACCTCTGTGAAAGCTTATCGAGACACTGCCTACCTGCGCAGGCTCAGTGAGAGCTCGAGCACTTTATTTTTGTTTGCACAGTAATGCTGATCCACGCGTGTAACATGACTAACTGCCTTGGCTCCTATGGGAAAAAAAGCAATTGCAATGCAATAGGACTCGCATTTGCTCTAAATAACATGTCCGTACAGTGTATCACTCAAAGTAAAGGGGCCAGTAGCCACGGAAGGATACAAAAGACGACGTGGCATAATAAGGCGGGACTAACAAGCCTCATTATCAATCAGAAGACAGAATTTTCGAAGGATAAACACAGAAGCCAATGAAAAATATGGGCGGAGAGTGAGGGCAGCTTGACTCCCCATACTGGACTACTGCATGCCTCGCAGAGCGAGCAGCACATGCACGCTGCCGCTAAAGCTCGACCTAAAAAGGAGCAAACTAGGTGGGCTCTGTGATCGCAAACTGAGACTAATATATTGTAAGTTATGTACTTGTATGGATATTTTCATGATAGAAGTAAAAAAACAGATTAGGAGACTAAGGCACTGGTTCCAAATTATGTAGAATTTGGATGATAATTACTGGACATGGCAATTAAAGCTTGCATTTATGTATTAGCATTTTATCCCGATAAATTACCTTGGGCTTTTGCTGGTGAATCTGTCAGGAGAAAATTGCAGAATGTGGTAATGGATCCATGACTCTTAATTCCAGTCTGTGTGGAAACATATTTGCGTATCAATTGGAATTTTACGCACAACTTTGAATCAGTGTCTAAGTAAAGTCTGTATTTTTATAGGAAGCATGGACAGGTTATGTTACGAGAAATTTGCTTAGCTCTGTTTTGCCATTATTATAGTCTTACAGTGCTGTAGGGTTTAAGTATGTTGTATTATACTGCAGTTGTATTTATACAAAGCTTCCTACTCCTAACGAGGCGCCAAAGTGCATTTGAGGAGGGGTAGCATGCTACTCCATAAAGTGCCATATATGGAACACTACATATTTGTTGTGCAGCCTACATGGGAAGTTTTTTTAATGTCATACAACAGGACCAGAGTTATGCTCTTAATATGTTTTGTTTCTTTGCCTCTGCATAAATTTGAAGAGGAAGTAAGTGAATGATAGGTTGCCTAAGCATCCAATTCTAATTGTTGAACAGAAGTGAGTAAGTGCAGTCTTCTGTATGTTTGAAGTGATTTGGTGTGTGGTTATGCCTGAAACTGCTGTAGCTGTGCAGTGGTGGCTAGTGACATTTGAAAGTGGTGGAATTTTGGGGGGGGAGTTTTACATAGAGCAAACTAGAACCAAAGGTATCAGAGTGCTTTACATGAGCACCAGTTGTGTTACAGACGGACGCATTAATTTTTTATTCAGGCACGGGGAGATTAAGTGATTTGCCCAGAATCACAGGATGTTGCGTATCCCTCTCGAGACTCGAACCCGGTTCACCAGCGCCGAGGTTGGCTGTTCTAGCCGTTAGGCCACATCCTCTCCCTAAAAGTTAAGGGGGCGATTGGCAGTGTTTGGTCGTGTCAGGTGTAACAATCAGTGCTAGCTCCAATCTGAGCATGTTCTGGGCACCATCTGTCTTTTTAATGAAGTTCAGAGTTAAAGTCATCATTTTCAATGAAGTTACTTACTTATTGTTTTGCGGTGCCCAGAATTCACTCTAGTAAGATCCAACCTTCGCTTATTTCCTCTGAGTTATTTCTGCTTGTGAAGATCAGATCATTGACTCTGAGTAGCGTTAGCAAAAGATAGATAGATAGATAGATAGATAGATAGATAGATAGATAGCGCCGGAGCCGACAGACTACATGCCCAAACCAGAAGGCTGCACACACAAAATCAAAGATAAACGTAGTTTAAAGTGACATTGTCTGTGACAGGTGCAGTGGACCAGTGAGAAATACCCCCAGGTCCTGGCACTTCATTTTTAGGTCTCGCCTAGGCACCGCTTGCAGTGTCTCGTTGAGACATGCAGTATATACTATAGCGGGGAAGCTTTGTTTAAGCTCCGCCCATCTTTTGGATTGGCTTACATCCTAAATGCTGCATTCTAATTGGTTTTCGGCTTGTTAGTCCCTCCTTATGACGAGCATGTCGTCATTTGTATCCTTCCACGGCTACTGGCCCCTTTACTCCTAACACTATTTTCTTCCCTGTCTCCCCCTGCCCCCTCCCTCAGTCTGTGTCTTCTCGCCCCCCCACTCCCATTCATGTCTTCTTGCCCGCCCGCCCGCACTTCCGTTTTCAATGCAATAGGTCTCGCGTAAATGCGAGTCCTATTGCATTGCCAATGTTTGTTTTTTATTCTTGAAAGCACTATTTCTGTATACGTCACGACGTGCTTTGCTTACGTTTAGCGCGCCGTGCGCGCTTAGACTTTCTATGCAGCCAGACAATCAAGAGCCGGTGCTGTTTCAACTTTCAAATCGTGAGGTGTGTTGTGCAGCCGCAGAGCGCCCGCGCACGCACGGCAAAGGACCTTCTAGGCCTTCTCTTGTTTTTGATGTTTAAGCCGTTCATGGCTATGGTGGTTGCAGCTGCAGCGTCCGATTTCAGTGTGGACAGCGTGTCCGACAACAGCAGCGTGGAATCCGACGACCTCCCGGACTGTAACTGCGATGTTTCGAGGCAGGCACTTTTTTAGTTACTTTTTTCACTTTTGGTGTTGTTTTGGCATTTCTTGTGTGCTATGGTATGCTTGTTCATTATGCAACATTTGAATTTGTGTGCTGCTGTTAGTTCGCCTGTGATGTTTTCCTGGGGGTTGGTAAACCAATACCCGCCCTTCCATTCACTAACTGGCTGCATGTAAACATCGGTGTTATTATCGAAATACTTAACAGTGTGTTGAACTGTTGTGTAAATCTGCTTTTTGCTTTTATAAAAGCACTGCAAATGCGAGGAACTCAGCTGAAAAAAAATGTTCCATAAATAGGCACGTTGTTCTCAATCTCCGCTAAAATGCCCACTGTCTGACAAGCTGAATTTGTTTTTGAAATCAAGTTAAGCTGAGGGGATGAGTCTGCAGGCAAAGCCCTGCGAAAATACTGAAACAAAAAAATGTGAGTGAAATATCCAATGTCGTTTTATTTTGCTCTTACAACAAGAACAACAGCGTAACATAAGAAACGCGAGGAAAGCGGTTTTCTTTTGCCAAACTATGCTGAACGTTTGTGAAGTCAGGAGAAAACAAGGCCATTTAAAGTAAAAAAGAGCGATAGTAACGAAGCGGGTGTGGGGTGTATATAAGCACACACAAAACAGTTAGCACAGTAGACATTAGTTGCAAAAGCAACCTTATAAGTAACGGGAAAAAAAGTAATAAGCGTGCTCAAAAGCACACGTAAAAAATCAGATATAATTAAATTAGCGTTTTCGAGGGAGGGAGGCGGGTGTGGGGGGGGGTTATGTTTTATAAATGTTTGCATAGCATCGTAGCATCGATTAAGGAGCCTGCACTCGAGAGGAAAGTGATGTTTGTTTGTTTTTCCTGTCGTCGTTACACGTGGGTGTTACACAACGTGGAGTTTAAGCTCACAGTGTTCAGGGGCTGAATGAGATCTTATCCATTCAATAAAAAGCACCCCCGAGCGCTGTTGTAACGCGAGTGGTTGTGAACAGTTGTTTAGTAACAAGTTTCGCAGATCATATTTGTTTCGCAGATCATATTTCAAGTTCGGCTCGTGTCTTTCTCGAGTACAGAACACGCTTCTGTTTCAGTCTAGCTATTGCTCCTGATAAGTTTCAGTTTCATACCACACTGTTCTTTACCTCCACATTCCTCTGCTGCTCCACGTCCCTGACAGAAAGCAACACAAGCATTTGCAAAGCTAGCTGGTCCGACTTATGCTGCCAGCCTTTTGACTTTGTCAATGCATTGGCTTTGTCAATGCATGTTGGTTTTTGTAAAACTTTATTGTTTGGGACTAACAGTTACCTTAACCCCTTTCCATGGCGCCCCACTGAGAACAAATGCTCTTTTCATCCGGTTATAGCAGTTGTGTAAGGCTAAATGAGAAGAGTTAATATAACACCCAGGATAATGTGCTGCATGGCTAAATACTTTTATAATCCTAAAGGCGAGACCGTTGCATTGCAAATGCTTGTTTACAAATTTAGCACTGGGCCAGACCCCCCAAAAACATATACTCTTGGCAATGTCCTTGACTCACTTTGTCATTTGTTTCGACTTACTCCCCTCTTCCTTGCAAGGTTCTCCACATCCAGCCTCACACAGTAACTTCTTTTCAGCTATTCTTAGACATCTGGTTATACGCATAAATTAAGTGAGCCCCTTTGCAGACAAAGGATGGGACTTACCTCGACTGTCAACAGAATATTAGGGCCGTTGGTACTCCGACTCCTCCTGGCTGAGCAAAATAAGCCCAAACTCCCCAGCCAATCCAAGCACTACTCTTATGCTGCATATAATACTAAGAAGCTTAAGAGCAGTGCTAGGATTGGCTGGGGCATGGAAGCTCAACGCTTCATTGAAGACCGATGGGGCTGTGTCTTTGCTGACGCAGCTCCATGGCAGCCTTCAATGTGGAAGCCTGAACTCGGCATGTCAGGTTGGCCAGAGCGAAAATACCGGCCAATCTGATATGTGCAGCTCAGTTTCAGCCTCAGCTGCACGTCCCACCCGCTGAGAGCTCCATAGTCCCGCCCCATAACGAAATAAAATTAATGGAGGATGTACGGGCTAATTTAAATTGCCAGATGAGCCTGGGAATCAGGTAGTGGCTCGCAGCAGGGGGTCAACACCCTTGCGCACCCATGAACGTACGGCCATATCGCTGTCTTACTCATAGGTTTAGCTAGGAAGTGTAAATAGAAGTGACCACACAAACCAATACCTGCTATCTATTGAGTGGTCTGTGTTTATACAATTCAAACCACATAGTATCTGTGGTGTGTGAGGTTACACCCCCCTCAATGAGGACAGGAACAGAGGGGTACGCAAAGGTTGCTTTATTTACTTTAGGCACTCATAAAGGGGAGAGCACGACCGCTCGTCTCCGCGCCGCGATCTACAATCGCCGACCGCGTCACGTCACTCCCACAATGCCTTGCGGCAAGTCACGTGACGTCGGAAGGCTAGACCGCGACGCTACACATCTTCCCCCTTAACAAACATTAGCAAGGAAAACTGTAACTGGGTAACAGTGGACCTAGGAAGAGAGATAGAGAGAGAGAGAGAGATTTCACAATTGGAATTCACTGAATCTTTTCGGGAGCTTCACCGTACGACCCTTGCGGGTGTGCGTGACGGGTGCTCGGATCCCTTGCTCTCTTCTCCCATTGGAACCAGCCGCCTTCGTGCTCGCCTCCGGGTCTGTATCTTGCGCGTCGAAAGGTTCTCATGAGGTACCCTCACTGTCTGTGTCCTGGTTGGGCGGACGCGTGGTTTGTCGCATGGCTGTCTGTCCTTCCGCACTTGCTGAGGTGCTGGCCTCGCTCCTGTTGGTAACATCCTTGTCCTCTCTCGCTGGTTCTGTGCTCGGTGCTTCTATCCCAGTGGCGCTGTTGCTTTCTTCGAGATCACTGTTGCTACAGTCCATGCCCCACTGAAGGATTTTGTTGCACTTGGCCATTCTGGATTGTGACCACACCTTGCCGTCGCTCAACAAAGCTGAACGTGTGTATGGCTCCACTACTCGCAGGGGCTCGCTGAATTTGCTGTCTCCTTTTTGTCCTGGGTGACCTTTTTTGACTCGGACCCAGTCACCCTCTGTCAGCGTAGCTTCCCGCACATTGTGCCTCTTGTCATAATGTGCTTTGTAGATGCGTTGGGCTTTCTCAATATTGCTCCGGACGACGGCTGGAGACTATTTGCTTTGGAGTCTCATGGTCATCCAGGCTGTGTTGTCTTTGGTGAAGGGTTCCCTGCCTCTCAGGATTTTAAACGGGCTGTAGCCAGTAAGGGTGGGCGTGATGCGATACGCCCACACTGTGCTTTTTACTTCGGACTCCCAGTTCTTCCCGACACTGATGGCTGCTTGGACTGAGCCCATGATCACCCGGTTGAAGCGTTCCACTTGGCCGATGCCCGCCGGGTGGTAGATGGGTGTGTGTTTAGACTGGATGCCGTTGCGGTCCGTGAAGGCTGTCCATTTGGCTGACGTAAACTGGGGTCCGTTGTCGCTTGTTATGGTTTTTGGAATGCCTTCCCTCAGGAAGATGTTGGTGAGGAAGGCGATGACGGTGTCGGTGTCCACAGATTCACTAATTTCGACCTCTGGCCACTTCGAGTATCGATCCACCAACACAATGAGGTGTTTGGGGTTGCCCCAGGAATCTAGGATGGGGCCTACGATGTCTATGATAAGTCCTCCCACGGGTTGTTGGGCGTGTGGAACTCCCCCATGGGGGGTCTCATGGCGGTGAGTGTTTTGTCAGCTCTGGCACAGTGCTCGCATGCTCTCATGAATCTCTCTATGTGGTTGTCCATGGCCGGCCACCTGTATAGTAGTTTCATTCTTCTCTTCGCTTTTACGATGCCCAGGTGGCCTTCGTGGTTAATGTGGAGTAAACGGTTGAACAGTTCCTTCGGGGGCACCACTCTGTCGCCTCGTAGTAAGAATATCGAGTCGTCGCAAATAGAGAGTTCGTCGCGGACCTCCCAGTACTTCCTGAAGCTGTCCTTTGTGTGCTTCTTCTCAGGCCAGCCGTGTGTGACGTACTGTTTGACCTGTGAGAGTTCGGTGTCCTGCGCATAAGCGTTCGCCCAGTCCTGGGCGCTGATGGTGTGTTCGTGATCTGTCATGAATGCGACGCTGTACTCGTCCCAGTCCGACTGTGTGAATGTTCCTTCCATGGCAGCTGCCCTGCTTAGGTAGTCTGCGACCCTGTTTTGTGGGCCGGGGATGTACTCCACATCGTACACGAAGTCCAAAAGGCGCAGTGTCATCTTCGCGATGCGTGGGGTGGCCGTCACGTTGCCGCTGGACGTGAGGACCTTGATGAGGGGTTTGTGGTCGGTGCGGAGTGTGAATCGTGATCCCCATAGGTATTGTCGAAATGTTTCCATCGCCCAGATGGCTGCCAACATTTCCTTTTTGATCACGCTGTACTTCTCTTCACTGGGGGTGAGGGATCGCGAGGCAAACCCGACGGTGGTCTCCGTGCCATCCGTTGCTGCCTGCGAGAGGACCGCTCCCAATCCTTTGTCGCTGGCGTCTGTGGTCAGAATGCTGAGGGCGTTGCCGTCAAAGCTGTGTAAGGGGATCGCCCCACAAATGTGATGGCAGAGAATTCCGCTTCTAATTTGTCGGACCAGGCAAAGGCGTTCTTTTCTTTAAGCAGTTGGCGTAAGCAGTGCGTTTTGGTCGCAAAGTTCCTGACGAATTTGCTATAAAACTCCGCCAGGCCCAGGAAGGAGCGGACATCATCCTTGCTTTTTGGGGGGGTGCGGACATGATGGCTTCCACATTAGCCGTTTTTGGGGAGATGCCTGTGTCGCTGATCTCGTGTCCCAGATAGGTCACTTTGCGTAAGCCGAATTTGCATTTCTCAAGTTCCGCTGTGAGACCGTTGGCCGCAAGTGTGTGCAGTACGGTGTGCAGGATGTCATCGTGTTCGGCCTTGGTCTTCCCCATGACAAGGATGTCGTCCTGGAAGTAGAGGACCCCGTGGACGTCCTTGAAGAGTGTGTGCATGAGTTTTTGGAAGACGGCCGCTGCGGATGCGAGACCGAAAGGCAGCCGTCTGAACCTGTAGCAGCCGAAGGGCGTGATGAACGAGGTGAGTTTTCGGCACGATGGATGGAGCGACACTTGGTGGTATGCGGCTTTGAGGTCGATGGTGGAGAACCATTTGACCCCCTTGGTCTGGGCTAGCAGTTCGTTTATTTTGGGCAGCGGAAACTTGTCAATGATGATGTTTTTGTTGAGTTCTCGGAGATCGATGCAAAGGCGTATCTTCCCGCTCTGTTTGCGCGCCACCACCAAGGGCACGAGCCATTCGGCGCATTCTATCGGTTCGATGATGTCGTTGTCTTCCAACCGTTTAAGTTCTAGCTGTACCGCCTCTCTGCAGTTGAACGGGATGTTCCTGACCTTGTGGGAGACTGGCACCGCTCCTTCTTTAAGCATTATTTTGTGGGTGAACTTGGACATCTTCCCGATGTGTTCGCTGAAGACTGATGGAAACTCTGCTTTTAACGAGGCCGGCGTGGATGGGTCCTCCATCAGGAGCACTTGTGTGTCGCCACCTGGGTTGAGTTGGATGCCCAGCGCTCCCTGGTCCGCCCACCCCAGAACTGAGGGGCCTTTCTGCGCGACATACAACTTCGCCGTCATTTGTCTGCCTTTGAACTCGAACAGGAGCCGCCGGAACCCCACCATGGGGATTCGTTCCCCTGTATATGTGACTGGGTGGACGTCATTGGGATGAAGATGGTTCCCCACCACGTGAGCAAAGTCTTTGTCCCATAGCTGTTTTTGGACGATGGTGTATGGCGAACCGGAATCCACCACCATGGCGATCTGGACACCTCCAATTAATAACATGCAGGATGGCTTCTTCTTGGCGACGCCGCCGATGCCCAGGATGTGGTCCTCGATGCAGAGTATGCAATCTTGGTCGGATTGGTCTGCTCCATCTTGGTCGTCGGAATCCTCTTGGATATATTTGACAGCGGTGCTTCTGGGCTTCCGTCTGCAGACTTTGCCAAAATGTCCTGTGACACCGCAGAAGGAGCACTTGACGTGGAATGCTGGGCACTTTCTATCATTCGCCATGTGGGATTGGCTGCCGCATCTGTAGCAGGTGCCTTGCTTGTCCATGGGAGAGCGGCTGGGCCCCGTATGTCTAGACGTCAATTGCCTGTTGGAGGCCGAGCCAGCATTCGTCGTAGGTTTTGTAGTCGGAATCCTCCTATCAGTCACTTTGCACACCGTGGGCGGTTGGGCAGTGTGAGAAGTTGGCCTGGTATATGCTGTTCACTAATTAAAGTGGACACCTTGCACCAGGGCAAATCGACTCTTATGGTAGATAGGTTTAAGACAACCTTTTAAAGAAAGCTATCCTAGTGGTAGCTGTGGAGAGCAGCCTTCAGGCTAAGTCTCGGAGGAATGTAAAGCAGCTTGTTTTACCATATAATCTCTTGAATCACCAAATGAAAAGACACCACACAGGTATATATATCAAATATATATGTATTTATTTCTAAATAACTCTCTACTAATCTCTTTATGAGATTAGAAGACAAACATATGCACAAATCAACGTTTCACAATAAGTTAAGCACAAAATATGGCTGGGGCCCTAGGGGCGTACCAGACCATATACTAAGTAAGAGACTTAGAAACAACGACTTGCAAGGAGACAAGGCCTAAGGCCTTCAGAAGTGCTGGGGCCTCACGAAACCACCCAAGGCAGGTAAGTAAAGGACCCACGGGGGACGCGTGCAGTGTGGATACACAGGCGCGAATCGCCGTTAACTTCAATGGGGCAAGTCGCGGTTGGAAATAAAGAGTTTTAGGATACTTCGGGAGAACCTACAAGCAAGTCACTTACAGGGTAAGTAGTTCTAGGGCCCACACCCACAGGAGCACCGTAGTGCTGGAGTTACCTCACCCAGGGAAGCCGGGTGCACAGGTGTCCTTTGGTGTCGGGTCGCGGCGTCGTTTTCAATGGCGAACAAAGAAGACTTGCTGCTTGCGGGAGCTGAAGAAGTGTCCGGTGGAATCCAAGCCTGGATTCTGAAGAAGGATGACCTGAAAGCAGAGGGGACAGTGTTCAAAGTCACTTGGCAGTGACCCGGGGCAAGGAAGATGGATGCCCACCGTCGTCGGTCGCTTCAGGTCGGTTGCAGGTGCCTTGACTCTTCAGCCACGTGGTCCAGGAGGCGTCGACGACGACCAGGAGCTGGATTCGGTGTGTCCCTCGACGTCTGCAGCTGACTGCGGTGTCGGCAACTCGATCGGAGCCAACAAGCCTTGGCAGCCGCAAGTCTCGGGGAGATGAAGAAAAGTCGATGGCGCAGACCAGCAAGGTCTGAGGGACTCACCCAGCGAGGGTAAGTCAGGGCAGGCCTGGAGCAACCAGGGGAGCCCTTTGGTTTCTTTAGGAAGTCTTCTGGGGACCCACAAGCCAGCGGGCAAGGGATCGCGAAGACACCTCGGGCGGAATCACTCAACAGGGGCCCACGGTCACTCGGGACGGTGTAGGCCTCTGATCTTCGGAGGGATTCCTGCTGGAGGTCGGGACCACACGTGGTCCAAAGCACAAGTTCGTAGAACGTTGTGAAGGGGTTGCACTCGACAATAGTGCACGGTACCCAGGGGTCGCGGTTCCTCGTTACTCGGGGGTCCACTTGCCTCAGCTTCGCTGGGGACTCACGATGGCCTGGGAGAGGTCAGGAAATCCACTTCTTGGGCTGCAGGGACTTCGGACTCCGGCGGGAGCGGCGTAGTTTGCGACCGTCGTTGTCGTTTTTGGTGCCTGCCAAGCAGGGGAGTCACTCCTTGACTCCAAGGGAGATTCTTCTGTCTTCCAAAGGTAGTGGAACGTCGAAGGGCCAGGATTCTTCTGTAGAGCGTCGTCCAGGGGTTATCTGCTTTGCAATGGCAAGGTTCCCCCTCTTATACTAAAAAGAGGGGATGGACTAGCTCTATGACCCCACCTATGGGAGGGTCAAGGGAGGGGTGGCTACACCCACTTCCCTTTGTCCAGTTTCGCGCCAGAGCAGGGGCAGGTAGCCCCTGAGCTGGTTTGAACTGGCATATGCACAGAGGAGCCTTCTGCTCCCCCAGTGCAGGACTTCAAAGCACTCTAAGAGTGCACCCACCCAGCCCCAATACACTAAACCCTGTCTGGAAGGTGGTTACACCTCCCTGTGACAGGATGCCTATTGTTGGGCTTCCTCCACTGCGAGTTTCGGTCATCAGCAGGAGGGCAGCCCAGTGTCTGTGACTGGTGGCATCCATTTTGTGATGCCAGGGCTCTTTAGGATTCTACCGCGTTTCCACAGCAGGTACATGTCTTATCCCTCTAGAAGGGTGGAATGCTACCCCCGCCGCCAAGATTGGCGGGGGGTAGTATTCCAAGATGTTTGACACCAAACACGACATGTTTTGATGCAGCCATTCCAAAGTTAGCATTTACCGCGAGGATATAATGCACTTAAGAGTATATGGTTTAACCGCATCCACAAACAGCACCAGAGAATGGACTCTGAGAACTGCAGAGGGGCCCTGCTCATGCAGAGGCACCCCCTCACATAGAAGCCAAGCACCCTGCCCTCAGGATTGATAGGGCCTGCCATAGGGGTGACTGATAGGTTTATATGTGTGTGCAGGAGAGATATAGGAAACCTATATCTCAGTGAGGGGTGCTAGCACCACCTCACCCAGGCTGCAGTAGCAGGCCTGTGGTGTCAGATTTAGACTGCTTCCCAGGGGTGGCATAACACATGCTGCAGCCCCTGGGAGGCCTGTGAAGTACCTATGCCCTTGGCACCTAAGGTACCATATACTAGGGACTCATAAGGCACCACAGTATCCAATCACTAGTGCACCTAGAGTGCACTCCATGTCGTTTAGAGAGAACAGAGAGGCTGGGGCCCTGATTGGCAGGGACCCAGCCAGACTATAGCCAGAAACCAGTGCTAACATCAGAAAAAAAGTGGGGGCAACATAAGAGGCAGATCCTACTCTCCTACACAACCCCCCAAACGTAGGGACACTAAACTAACCTTGACCAGTTGAGTCTTCGTGTTCAAAGTGGAAATACCTTGAGAGTCCATCTGCATTGGCATGTTGGGTCCCAGGCCTATGTTCCACTGTATAGTCCATCCCCTGTAGGGAAATGGACCACCTCAAAAGTTTTGGGTTTTCACCTTTCATCTGCTTTAGCCATAGGAGGGGCTTGTGGTCAGTCTGAACTATGAAGTGAGTACCAAACAAGTATGGCCTCAGCTTCTTCAGGGCCCAAACCACAGCAAAGGCCTCCCTCTCTATAGCTGACCAACGTTTCTCTCTAGGGGTCAGCCTTCTGCTAATAAAAGCCACTGGCTGGTCTTGACCTTCATCATTCAGTTGAGACAGTACAGCTCCCACACCCAGCTCAGAAGCATCTGTTTGGACAATGAACTTTTTGGTGTAGTCTGGACTCTGTAAGATGGGGGCAGTGCACATGGCCTGCTTTAGGTCTTCAAATGCCTTCTGACAGCTAGCTGTCCACTGAACCTTTTTTGGCATTTTCTTAGAGGTAAGATCATTCAAGGGGGTCACTATAGATCCATATCCCTTGACAAACCTCCTATAGTACCCAGTCAGGCCTAAGAAGGCTCTCACCTGTGTCTGGGTGGTTGGAGCAACCCATTCCAGTATGGTTTGGATTTTGCTCTGCAAAGGCTGAACCTGGCCTCCACCTACAAGGTGGCCCAGGTACACAACCTGACTCTGCCCTATCTGGCACTTGGTGGCCTTGATAGTGAGGCCTGCTTTCTGCAGGGCCTCCAAAACATTTCTGAGGTGGACCAGGTGATCCTGCCAGGAGGAACTAAAGACAGCAATATCATCTAGATAAGCTGAGCAATAAGTTTCCATCCCTGCCAGAACTTTATTCACCAACCTCTGAAAAGTGGCAGGTGCATTTTTCAATCCAAAGGGCATCACCACAAAGTGGTAGTGCCCACCAGGGGTCGAAAATGCTGTTTTGGCTTTTGCATCATCAGCTAATCTGATTTGCCAGTAGCCAGCTGTTAGGTCAAATGTGCTTAGATACTTGGCTGAGGCCAAAGTATCAATCAGCTCATCTGCCCTTGGTATGGGATAGGCATCAGTCCTAGTGACTGCATTGAGGCCTCTGTAGTCTACACAAAACCTCATTTCTTTCTTACCACCCTGGGTATGAGGTTTGGGTACCAGGACTACTGGGCTAGCCCAAGGGCTATCTGAAGGCTCAATCACGCCTAACTCCAACATTTTCTGGACTTCAGTCCTGATACAGTCCCTGACATGGTCAGGTTGCCTGTAGATTTTATTCTTGACAGGCAGACTGTCCCCAGTGTCCACCTCATGGGTGCACCAGGTAGTCTGACTAGGGGTCAGGCTAAACATATGTCTAAACTGTTGCAGAACTTGTCTGCACTCAGTTTGCTGATGGTCAGTGAGGCTGCTTGCCAAAGCAACACCATCTACTGACCCATCATCAGGGTTCTGAGAGAGCAGGTCAGGGAGAGGGTCACTCTCCTCCTCCTGGTCCTCATCAGTTGCCATGAGCAAGCCCATGTCAGCCCTGTCAACATATGGCTTTAATCTGTTGACATGAAGCACCCTTAGGGGGCTCCTGGGAGTTCCAAGATTCACCAGATAGGTGACTTCTCCCTTCTGTTCAACTATTGTATGGGGGCCACTCCACTTGTCCTGGAGGGCTGCTGGGGCCACAGGCTCCAACACCCACACTTTCTGTCCTGGCTGGTATACAGTCAGCACAGCCTTTTGGTCATGCCAAGCTTTTTGCAATTCTTGGCTGGCCTCCAGGTTTTTGGTTGCCTTTTTCATGTACTCTGCCATCCGGGAGCGGAGACCAAGTACATAGTCCATCACATCTTGTTTGGGGGGCTTGAGAGGTAACTCCCAGCCCTCTTTTACCAAACATAGTGGACCTCTCACAGGATGCCCAAACAGAAGCTCAAATGGGCTGTAGCCAACCCCCTTCTGTGGAACCTCTCTGTATGCAAACAAAAGGCAAGGAAGAAGAAGGTCCCATTTCCGCCTAAGCTTCTCTGGGAGTCCCTTAATCATTCCTTTTAAGGTCTTGTTGAAGCGTTCAACTAAACCATTGCATTGTGGGTGATAGGGAGTGGTGAACTTATAAGTTACACCACACTCCTTCCACATTGCTTTCAGATATCCTGACATGAAGTTGGTACCTCTGTCAGAAATGACCTCCTTTGGGAAACCCACTCTGGAGAAAACTCCAATGAGGGCTCTTGCCACCACAGGTGCTGTGGTGGTCCTCAGGGGAATTGCCTCTGGGTACCTGGTGGCATGATCCACTACCACCAGGATAAATCTGTGCCCAGATGCAGTCTGAGGGTCAAGGGGACCAACAATGTCAATCCCTACCCTTTCAAAGGGTACCCCCACCACAGGTAGTGGTATCAGGGGGGCCTTTGTTGTGCCACCTGCCTTACCACTGGCTTGGCAAGTGACACAGGAGCGACAAAACTCCTTTGTGTCCTCTGACATATGTGGCCAATGAAAATGTGGAACAAGCCTGTCCCAGGTCTTGTTTTGGCCCAAGTGTCCTGCTAAAGGGATGTCATGTGCTAAGGTCAAGAGGAACCCCTAAACTTCTGAGGTATTACCAACCTCCTGGTGGCTCCAGGGGCTGGGTCTCTACCCTCAGAATATAGGAGTCCCTCATCCCAATAAACTTTATGGGACCCACTAGCACTCCCAGCAGCCTCAGCAGCAGCCTGCTGTCTGAGGGGTTCAAGAGAGGGGCAGCACTGTTGCTCCTTACTCAGATCTTCCCTGGAAGGGCCCCCTGCCCCCAAGAACTCAACCTGGTCAGGTTCAAGTCCCTCTGGGGCAGTTCCTTCTTCAGGTTCTGCTTCACCTCCCTCTGGAAGTGAATCCTTGATCTGAGACAGAGGGGAAGGCACTGCCTTAACCCTACTGCTCCTCCTCTTGGGAAGCATCTGGTCCATTGTTCCAGGATCCAGAGCTGGTTCAGTGTCATGCATTCTTGCTTGTGACCTGGTCACAGCAAATACCTCTGCAGGGATGCCCAACATCTCAGCATGAGTCCATAACTCTACTTCAGACCAGGCTGAAGTCTCTAGATCATTGCCCAATAGACATTCTACAGGGAGGTCTGCACTAACTACAACCTTCTTGAGGCCAGTTACCCCTCCCCAGGAGAAATTCACAACTGCCAGACTATGGTTGGTCTGGACATTGCTTGCATTGGTCACCTGGTACATTTCACCCAGGATGATCTGTCCAGGGTCCACTAGGTCCTCTGCCACCATGGTGACACTAGCACCTGTGTCCCTAAATGCCAAAGCCTGTTTGCCATTTATCAAAGGCTGCTGTTTGTACTTGCCCAGATTACTGGGGCTTACTAGGAAGGACATATCAATGTTTCCCTCACAAATCAGCATTGCCTGTGTGGTCACTCTGACTAGGTCAGAATCCACTTCAGAACCCAGGGTCAACCCTACTACACCCTTATTCTGAGTACCACCTCCACCAGTAGCTGAGCTAGGGGGCACAGTTGCCTTAGGGGCAGGAGTGGTGGTGGTTTGGTCTTTGGACTTGGTACAATCAGAAGTCCAGTGCCCTTTCTGTTTACAGAATTTGCACCAGGGCTTCTTTTGGCCTTTTCCCTTGTTGGACTGTGACTCCCCACCAGATGCAGATTTTTGGGGCCCTTGTGAAGACTTCTGGTCTTTTGACTTATCCCCACCTTTCTCAGGGCCTTTAGGATCTTGCTTCTTAGTGTCACCCCCTTGGTTCTGGGTTTTCTGCCTCACCCTGGTTCTGACCCATTTGTCTGCCTTCTTTCCCAATTCTTGGGGAGAGGTCAGATCAGAGTCCACCAGGTACTGATGCAACAACTGGTTCTGGCAATTATTTAGGATCTGTTCTCTCATCATCAGATTATACAATCCCTTGAAATCAGTAACCCTACTGCCAACCAGCCAACCCTCTAGAGCCTTGGTTGCACAATCAACAAAGTCAGTCCAGTCCTGAGTCTGTGCCTTCTGGGTATCTCTGAACTTTAACCTGTACTGCTCAGTGGTTAAGCCAAACCCATCTATCAGTGCACTCTTCAGGACCTCATAATCATCAGCATCCTCCTCTCTAACAGTGAGGAGCTTGTCTCTTCCTTTATCTGAAAAGGAGAGCCACAAGATTGCTGCCCACTGCTTTTGGGGGACCTGCTGTACTCTACAGGCCCTCTCCATAGCAGTTATCCATTTGTGGATATCATCCCCACTCTGGTAGGGAGGAACAACCTTGCTCAGGTTCCTATGGTCAGGGACATATTCTCTGCCTCTAGGGACACTGTTGCTGCCACCAGGGGGTTCTAAACCCTCCCTTCTGGAAGCTCTCTGGATCTCCAGGGCTTCTCTATCCAGTGCCAACTGCTTGGTTCTGAGGGCCACTTTGGCTTCCTCATACTGGAGCAGTTTGCACCTTCTCTCAGAGGAGGTCTCTCTTAAGTTAAAGTATGAGCTCCTCTCTTGGACAAATTCTCTGCCAGAGTGATAAGAGTGCTCAGATTCCCTGGAAGGGGATCTGTGCCTCTCATCCACTCTGCCAGTTCTCTTAGGGAGAACTCCTCTGTCCTGTTCAGGCTCCTTGAAGCCTGGCCCTTCAACCACAGAGTCTTGGTCATTCGGATTGTCCTCATCTGACCCAGATACTATGATTGACCCACCCACTGATTCAGACCCCTTAGCTCCTAGAGCCAATCTAAGGTCATCTGCTGTCAGCAGATCTATCAGGTGTAGTGTTGAGGGACTCTGTCCTAGTCTCAGGTGTCTGTCAACACACATGGCTCTCAAGTCAGAGAAAGCCATGTCCTTATACTGAGGCTGAGTGGATCCACTGGGTCCACCCTTTAAGGACATTCTAGTGTTGTGCAGTGTTGTACTACCTACACTAGTTTGTGGCCTACTGATCCTAGCTTGAGCTGTGGAAAGGGTGTGCTATCCCTTGGCACACAGCTCTAAGTTCAGTAGAACTTATTGATACTAAGCTTGACTTTATATGTACCTTGAGTACCTATAATGGTTTTCAGTTAGTAATTCAAATAGAGATTTTCTGGTAAAACAATGGCAAGCTGGAATCCCACACGCTGCCCACCAATGTGAGAAGTTGGCCTGGTATATGCTGTTCACTAATTAAAGTGGACACCTTGCACCAGGGCAAATCGACTCTTATGGTAGATAGGTTTAAGACAACCTTTTAAAGAAAGCTATCCTAGTGGTAGCTGTGGAGAGCAGCCTTCAGGCTAAGTCTCGGAGGAATGTAAAGCAGCTTGTTTTACCATATAATCTCTTGAATCACCAAATGAAAAGACACCACACAGGTATATATATCAAATATATATGTATTTATTTCTAAATAACTCTCTACTAATCTCTTTATGAGATTAGAAGACAAACATATGCACAAATCAACGTTTCACAATAAGTTAAGCACAAAATATGGCTGGGGCCCTAGGGGCGTACCAGACCATATACTAAGTAAGAGACTTAGAAACAACGACTTGCAAGGAGACAAGGCCTAAGGCCTTCAGAAGTGCTGGGGCCTCACGAAACCACCCAAGGCAGGTAAGTAAAGGACCCACGGGGGACGCGTGCAGTGTGGATACACAGGCGCGAATCGCCGTTAACTTCAATGGGGCAAGTCGCGGTTGGAAATAAAGAGTTTTAGGATACTTCGGGAGAACCTACAAGCAAGTCACTTACAGGGTAAGTAGTTCTAGGGCCCACACCCACAGGAGCACCGTAGTGCTGGAGTTACCTCACCCAGGGAAGCCGGGTGCACAGGTGTCCTTTGGTGTCGGGTCGCGGCGTCGTTTTCAATGGCGAACAAAGAAGACTTGCTGCTTGCGGGAGCTGAAGAAGTGTCCGGTGGAATCCAAGCCTGGATTCTGAAGAAGGATGACCTGAAAGCAGAGGGGACAGTGTTCAAAGTCACTTGGCAGTGACCCGGGGCAAGGAAGATGGATGCCCACCGTCGTCGGTCGCTTCAGGTCGGTTGCAGGTGCCTTGACTCTTCAGCCACGTGGTCCAGGAGGCGTCGACGACGACCAGGAGCTGGATTCGGTGTGTCCCTCGACGTCTGCAGCTGACTGCGGTGTCGGCAACTCGATCGGAGCCAACAAGCCTTGGCAGCCGCAAGTCTCGGGGAGATGAAGAAAAGTCGATGGCGCAGACCAGCAAGGTCTGAGGGACTCACCCAGCGAGGGTAAGTCAGGGCAGGCCTGGAGCAACCAGGGGAGCCCTTTGGTTTCTTTAGGAAGTCTTCTGGGGACCCACAAGCCAGCGGGCAAGGGATCGCGAAGACACCTCGGGCGGAATCACTCAACAGGGGCCCACGGTCACTCGGGACGGTGTAGGCCTCTGATCTTCGGAGGGATTCCTGCTGGAGGTCGGGACCACACGTGGTCCAAAGCACAAGTTCGTAGAACGTTGTGAAGGGGTTGCACTCGACAATAGTGCACGGTACCCAGGGGTCGCGGTTCCTCGTTACTCGGGGGGTCCACTTGCCTCAGCTTCGCTGGGGACTCACGATGGCCTGGGAGAGGTCAGGAAATCCACTTCTTGGGCTGCAGGGACTTCGGACTCCGGCGGGAGCGGCGTAGTTTGCGACCGTCGTTGTCGTTTTTGGTGCCTGCCAAGCAGGGGAGTCACTCCTTGACTCCAAGGGAGATTCTTCTGTCTTCCAAAGGTAGTGGAACGTCGAAGGGCCAGGATTCTTCTGTAGAGCGTCGTCCAGGGGTTATCTGCTTTGCAATGGCAAGGTTCCCCCTCTTATACTAAAAAGAGGGGATGGACTAGCTCTATGACCCCACCTATGGGAGGGTCAAGGGAGGGGTGGCTACACCCACTTCCCTTTGTCCAGTTTCGCGCCAGAGCAGGGGCAGGTAGCCCCTGAGCTGGTTTGAACTGGCATATGCACAGAGGAGCCTTCTGCTCCCCCAGTGCAGGACTTCAAAGCACTCTAAGAGTGCACCCACCCAGCCCCAATACACTAAACCCTGTCTGGAAGGTGGTTACACCTCCCTGTGACAGGATGCCTATTGTTGGGCTTCCTCCACTGCGAGTTTCGGTCATCAGCAGGAGGGCAGCCCAGTGTCTGTGACTGGTGGCATCCATTTTGTGATGCCAGGGCTCTTTAGGATTCTACCGCGTTTCCACAGCAGGTACATGTCTTATCCCTCTAGAAGGGTGGAATGCTACCCCCGCCGCCAAGATTGGCGGGGGGTAGTATTCCAAGATGTTTGACACCAAACACGACATGTTTTGATGCAGCCATTCCAAAGTTAGCATTTACCGCGAGGATATAATGCACTTAAGAGTATATGGTTTAACCGCATCCACAAACAGCACCAGAGAATGGACTCTGAGAACTGCAGAGGGGCCCTGCTCATGCAGAGGCACCCCCTCACATAGAAGCCAAGCACCCTGCCCTCAGGATTGATAGGGCCTGCCATAGGGGTGACTGATAGGTTTATATGTGTGTGCAGGAGAGATATAGGAAACCTATATCTCAGTGAGGGGTGCTAGCACCACCTCACCCAGGCTGCAGTAGCAGGCCTGTGGTGTCAGATTTAGACTGCTTCCCAGGGGTGGCATAACACATGCTGCAGCCCCTGGGAGGCCTGTGAAGTACCTATGCCCTTGGCACCTAAGGTACCATATACTAGGGACTCATAAGGCACCACAGTATCCAATCACTAGTGCACCTAGAGTGCACTCCATGTCGTTTAGAGAGAACAGAGAGGCTGGGGCCCTGATTGGCAGGGACCCAGCCAGACTATAGCCAGAAACCAGTGCTAACATCAGAAAAAAGTGGGGGCAACATAAGAGGCAG
Organism: Calotriton arnoldi; assembly: GCA_963921515.1. NCBI lineage: Eukaryota > Metazoa > Chordata > Amphibia > Caudata > Salamandridae > Calotriton > Calotriton arnoldi. The sequence goes on along the minus strand of CAWUFW010013669.1, from coordinate 2,502 downwards.
ATCCTACTCTCCTACAGGCAGGTTCCTTCTTGGCGGCGAGTGCGCATCGTTTGGATAGCTCGGCTCTCTTGACTATTGCGATGATCTCCGGGAGGGACACTTCACCACTAACCCACAGCTTCTCCTGGACGCTTGAGTGGGTAGTGTGCATTATGATTTGGTCTCTAATAAGGTCATCGTGTAGTGTACCAAACTTGCAGTTGATGGCTAGCTTTTGAGGGCCGCCACGTAGTCTTCCACTGATTCCGACTCGGTCTGTTTGCACTGGAAAAAATTGTACCGGTCGATGGCTGTGCAGATTACCGGCTGGTAATGGTTGTCCAGGTCTTCCAGGGCATGTTGGAAAACATCATCGTCCGTGGATGCCCTGGGCTTCTTCACCATATTTTCGTAGACGCGCAGGCCTTCTGGACCCAGATTATGTAGGAGTATTTTTCTTTCGGCGTTTACTAGAGAATGCCTCCTCGCCTTCATCTTCCAGCGCCGACAAGTAGTTCAGGAAATACCCTTTCCAGTCGGCCCATTTCATGGCCAGTTCTCCTGGTTTGGGTAGGAAGGGTACTGGATTGGTCAGTGAGAAGGTTTGCGCACACATGATGCGAGCGGTGTGGAGGGCGGTGCGCCTTGATGTGGTGCGGAGGCTCTAGAGGACGCTTGTGGCCTTGTAGTGGACGTGCCCGGTTGGGAGCAGGGTGCTCCTTGAGCTATTACGCCTGCAGGGCTGTGCTCTGGTGTGCCGCTGCCGCATGATGGTGCATGCGGTTCTGTGGATTGCGTGCCTCTCGCTGTGACGGCTCGTGGCAGGGGTGCCAGGCTAATGGTGCGGTTGTAGAGCACCTGGTGCGAGGGTGCTGATGGGCTATGCAGCCCCTTGGAGCAGGTAGAGCACTCGATGGTCGAGGACAAGGCGGGGTTGAGAGGCGCGCGCCGATGTGCGCGACGAGGATCTCTTGTGCTGTGAGCTGGTTGCCCCTCCCCCACTGCTGTGCCTCGCAGAAGCTGGAGCAGGCCGTGCCCACAGCAATACAATTGCCGGCTCTCCCCTACCTTGGCGGTGGCCAGTAAGCATATCGCGGGTCAACCGCCTCGTCGCCACTGTTGTGTGTGAGGTTACACCCCCCAATGAGGACAGGAACAGAGGGGTACGCAAAGGATGCTTTATTTGCTTTAGGCACTCATAAAGGGGAGAGCACGACCGCTCGTCTCCGCGCCGCGTTCTACAATCGCCGACCACGTCACGTCACTCCCACAATGCCTTGCGGCGAGTCACGTGATGTCAGAAGGCTAGACCGCGACGCTACAGTATCCAGTACTAAGAAGGTGCACAGAGATGAAGGGATCTAACTTTTGAAAGTGAAAACTCAAGGATTCAGGCAATTACAAGGCCAGAGAGTGCATCCAATTAACCCCCAAACCGCCTCGAAGAAAGGAAAAAGCCATATGAACTTCTCAGTGCAATATGGCCTACAGCATCCACAATACACTTTGCTTAAAGTAACAATTATCTGGGATCAGGAACTTGGAGAAGTTGTTGATGTTAAAGTGTGGTAAAGCACCCCTGCTCTGTAGTTGTAGATTGGCGGGAAGTGATAATTGGGCCTTTCATTCCTGTTGATCTATCCCCAGGCACCGAACCTGGGTTAACCAGATGCTATTTTGCATGGTATTCCCTTTTCTGTGGGGTTTAACACACACATTTAGCACCTGTTCTGAGCGGATCGTAAAAGTGTGCACGTGGCTGTCTGAAAAGTATGTTGTAAAGCAGGGGTGAAGGGAAGGGGTAAGAAGGGTGAAGGAAGGAGTGGAGAATGTTGGCGGGAAGGGGGATCATGTAATGTGATGGCCCCTGCGTGCCTTGTTTGAGGTTTGGTAAGGGGTCATAGAAGAGGTCCCAACTGCAAGCTAAGCTGTTCCCACAATGAATATACCTGCAGGATTTTCCATCCAGTAAAATCTGGTTCATTGTTCCTGCAACCAGTAACGTGCAGGAACAATGACACTCTTATAATTGTGCATCTGTACAGTTCCCACACGGGGCCCATGTTTTTATGCGCACTTTGCAAGCCAGCTAATTAGGTAGAAATAGCATGACATCATGAGGCACTAGCAGCAATGAAAAAACAAACAAAGCCTCCTCTACCCGTAAATGGCTTTTAAGTGCAGTAGCCTCTCTTATACTGTGTCTCATATAAAGATGGGTGAGCCAACAAATTAACAAGGGGAGCCAACCCAGAGCTGAGCCTAGAGTCTGGCTTGGTTCTAAGAGATAAGCCTTGAAAATGTTGGCATGTAAATCGTGCAAACAAATATGATAGTCTCTTCAAAATTTAAACAAATATATATTTTTTAACACATGGAAGGTTTTAACCTTATTACATCAGATTATATCACTGCATCGAGGCGTATTAAAAGTGATAGTTGTTAAACAGGAACTTAGAAATATTTATGTCCCCCTGCCTGACAACAATGCCATTAGTGACCTAGGAGGCAAACACAAGAGAG